>VXAA01003989.1:1057829-1104324 GCA_013399115.1 Anseranas semipalmata
AAAAAAAAAAGGCAAGGTGATTGAAACATCCAGTTTGGTTTATGAAACTGAACTGCTCTCTTTCACTGATGGGGAGATCACCTTGCTGGTACCAGAGGGTTGGAAGAGGTGCATACTGCTGACTAGCTGCTGGCTCTGCAGGTCTACACTCTAACTTCCCCCATGGTAATTTCTTTGGTTGCTATATCAAGCAGGATTTGCAGATCCACCAGCACGGTCCTAATCCTGGACCAGCTGCAATGCAGCGGCTGAATCAGCTTTAGCCACCTCTGCTCTTCTGAAGTCTTAGAGGAGCTGATGGCCTGCTCACTCCTCAGCACAGAGCAAGTAGCTGATGTTGGACTCTGGCTCCATTTGTTGAAGGAAATCTTCACTGCAGCTGCCGGCCACAAAAAAACTCATCTGGTGTGGTTTATCTCGGCTGTGAGTCACCTGGAGCTGGACGCTACCATGGGCTGGGGAGAAGCCCCGGCACCAGGGAGCTAAGGGAAGAGGAGCTTTGGGAGAGCACCCACAAAACAGGTCCCCTCCTGCGTTGGCCACATCTGTGTACCAGGCAAAGCTGCAGCAGGAAAGGTGAAAATAGTGCTGGGAGGTGATGGATTGGCTGCTCAGTGTGATGGCAGCAGAAAGTGATGCTGAGGCCAGCCACTGCCTGCACCAGAGGACATCGGGATCTCTTCTCCACCATACCGTGGCAGGTCACCAGCAGACAAGGTGAGGGAAGAAGTGGGGAGAGGATCACACAACTGTGGGGAAGGAGGTGTATAAATAGTGCCTGTTTGGAAGGCCAGATGTGTCCGTCCAATTTGAGCCAAGCATAACAAGAGGGAGTGAGGAGCATGTGTTCCTCTACAGACCCAGTTCCTGAAATTCATTTCCTCCTGTGTGTTTCTGTGATTATGGGTGGGTGGATAGGGAGGAAGGAAGGAAGAAAAGAAAGCAAAAATCTTTGTTTTATTCTTGGATCTCACACCCCTGAGTCTTCATTTGTTTACTTACCTGCTCACTTGCACATTGTTTGTCCTGCTGATGGCTGAACCACTCTAAGTGCTTGCTTCTGCTGGCAGGGGAGTTTTGCTCCCACCTCCCATTCCTCTTCCTCCCTCTCTCTCTCCCTGCTGCCAGGTGCACGGGCCCCTCTGCTCCCCCAGTCCCAGCATCACTGGGCCTTTTCCCAAACCGAATCAGCTCTTGAATCAACTTGGCAGGAACCTTCTTTTGCTGGGTCAGTGAAATGGACTGGCGCAGATCTAGTTCAGACAGGCAAGGCAGAGAGAGAGGTAGTGTGTGTGTGTGTGTGTGTGTGTGTGTGTAGATGCTTGCAGCAAGAGGAGGGGAAAGCACTGGAAGACACAGACTCTTCTTGGTTGGCTTTGGTGACCTGGTATATTGGTTCCCACTGTCACGTGTAACAATCACCAGTGAATATCTTGGCACGTGGTTGTTTTCCATGCTCTTAAGGGGCACCTCCATTTCAAACATCACCCCTTCAGCCAGGAATAAAGCTTCAGCTCCCCTGTACTTCTAGCTTGCTACTGCAACACTGGCCTCAAATTGAACTCTCTGACAAAGAGTATCTGGCCAGCACAGTGGTTACATTTATGGTCATTCCTTCTGCCAACATTTTTTACAGTATGCTAGGCTGTTATGATGAACCCCTTGCAAAACGAGGAGGTGGCAACAGAAGGTTTCCCTTGTTATCCTGGAGGCAGACCCAGATATTGCAGGTGCTCTCTCTGGCTGCCTTGTCCTTCAGCATAAAGCCAGCATTGGCATCTACTTGCTCAGGGGAAAACACAGATGGTGTCAGAGAGACTGGCAGCTAAACAGGTTTGTAGAGAGCATCGTTTTGCTTACAATGCCCAGGCAGCTGGTTTCTTGTGAGCATGGAGCAGGAGAGCCATCCCACTCCTCTCCTGTGGGCACAGGGCTCCAGGTGCAAGTACAGAAGAGGCTCAGTTTGGTGTCCCATGGTATCAGTGGGCAGAGACGCTTGCCCTTCTCCTGGTCATTACTGGGACCAGTCTGTGCTGCCAGCAGGGCCTAAGGTGCAAATCTCCACCCTGGTCGTTGTGGTTTTCCTACTTGGGGTGTGCACCATCCAGCTTCCATGGCCCCAGGGTGTGCTGGTGCCTGACTCACCCTAGAGACACCCCACATTGCCCCAGCTGGCCATCATCAGCTGCAGCTGAGCACCATCTTCTTCTCCACACCATGCACCTCTGCTTTCGGGTGACTGGGGTTGTCCAAATCCTGCTCCCACACCAGCCGAAAGCATGTTTGCAGACTTGTCACCTCTTGATTTGTTCTCCTTCCTCTCCTCTCTCTTTCCTCTAACTTTCTGAAATGGGAACATCATTTAAAAAATGGGTGATGTAGAACGAGGACACGTGGCCCTGGGAAAGCGGAGTCAGGCAGAACAAAATAATCGCTTTAGGAGGTGTTTCCGAAAGGCTTTGAAAGAAACTGGAGCATGTGTGTTACTCTCCTCACTCTGTTTTTGTCACGTCTCTGCAATAAAGTGGACATTTTCCCAGCTGCTCGGCGGGGCTGACAGCATGTTGTCAGGATGGGGCTGTGTCCTAAATAGAGACTCTGCGGGTTCAGAAAGTTCCCTTCCTCTAATTGGAGCCAATTCGCCGAGATGAAGAAAAGCTGCAAAATTGTTTTAAGCTACGAGCAATTATAACAACCCTTACAGTGCCAGTGACACTAAGAGGATTTGTACTGGATTATATCTAACATTAACATGATCTAACGCTGCCTGAATATTGCAGCCCACAGCGGGGCCAGCTCTTGGAGACGAGTGCCTTGTTCTTCAAAGCCACCTGGGACTTGGGGGAAGAGGGAAATGAAGCCATGCAGAGAAGTTTTGGTGTGATGTCATGTCTGGTTTAAACATCAGAAATAGGCAGTGTTAGGATAACTGGGTTTTAACGAGAGCCCACCAGCCTCCTGGTATTTGGTGCTTGCCCCGCTGGGCAGAGAGATGCTGCAGAGGTCTCAGTGATGCCATGACACGTGTGTCACTCAGGCCGTGGTGCTAGGGCTCACTGGGTGACCCAAGAGCTGAATTGTGAATGCCCCTGCTGCCTCCAGGCTGCATCAGATTGTCTGAGGCTGCTTTTAAAAAAGTGATTTAAAATAATCCTTCCCTTTATAGTGACATGGAGAATAATGGCATGGAGAGACTTCAGCTGGTGTAGGCAGAGGAAAAAGGGGATTAATTAGGGTACGCCCTCATACGCATAGATTTCAGTGAAGCTCTGCTCCAGCAGAGCAGGCTGGCAGGGCTGTATGCAGCCAGTGATCATGGTGGTGTATAGGAAAGGAGGGGAGGAAGGGATGGTGCAGGAGCGAAGCTTGCAGACTTGGAGAATACCTTCTCTGCTGCTGACTTAAGGTATGGCTTACAGTCAGTTGTTTAATCTCTCTGCAGACCAGTTCCTCAGCTAGCAGAATCAGAGCAGCAACATTTTCTTCATGGGGAAGGATTGAAGAGAAATCTGCATGGGTGTGAGGCACTCAAGCCCTAGAGTGACCAGGGAGGGAAAAAGGTGGAAGGCAGGTAGAAAGAGAAGGACTTGGAAGTCACTGGGTGGAAGGAGACACATATCAGCTTGGAGGTTGTCCTTCTGATCTTGGATTTTGCTAGTGAAAGCAGTAGAATCAAGAAAAGTTCTCTGGGTACATAAGCTTCAGGTATGGCTGAAGGTCACAAAGTACAAACCATGCTTGGGAACTACCCAAGATTTGCCTTGCAGCAGTGAGGCAGCACCTGATCAAATGGATGCAGAGATTCTTCTCAGCCTAGACTTAGTACATGATGGAGGGAATTAATGGGGGTGAAACTGGCTTTATATCCAAAATGGGAAGCCCTTCCCTGCCGGTGCCCTCCCTGCTGGTGCTCTGCAGTGCTGAGCTCTGCAGTAGAGGTAAGGAATGAGGCCAAGAGGTCTAAATTATATTGCTGTATATACAACCTTTGAATTTGTACCTGAAAGCAGGCTAGGTCAGCAACAGTTCTTACTAGTAGCATAATTTGACTGATGAATGGAAGAATTTCATATCAGGCCTTTAGGAGATTTTATACCAGTAATATATTATATTTATTTTGCAGAGATATGCCAAAGAGAAGTACACCTGTGCAAAGTTGAACTGCAATCCATCCCACTGAAATCTATCCAGTGAGTAAGTTCAGACCCCCAAGTATACCAATAAGATATGATAAATATCAGACAACTGACACTAAGAACTGTGGCTCATACCGTGTGCTGCCTCCTGGTTCACTCGCAGCCCACCTCACCACAAGCCCCATGCACTGGATCAATCCCAGTTAACGCTGTCCTGAACATTTAGGCATGGTGTTGTAATGCCAAAATGTCAAAAAAACTATGAGCTGCAATAAGCATCCAAAGGAAGATGAGCTTCGCTAACAAGAAAGTATTTCAGAGAAGCAGAAGCAGTGTAAATTAGAAGGAAGGTTAAAGTTTTGGGCCTTTGAGTTGCAGGTAGGTTCATATTGTCATTCCACTCTGCCAGTAACCTCCTCGCTAGGATTTTGGCTCCTGCCATGCAGCGTGCTCCCCTTCAGAAGAAAGGAAAAGGACCATTATGGAGAAGTGACAAAGAAAGGAGGGGAGTGCTGGGGCTGAGGAAAACCATGGGAGATGTGATCTGCTGGAAGCTGTGCCACCAGCTCCTCAGCGCAGGTATGAATTTGACCCACTGTGAAGTTTCTCAGAACTAGTGCTAATATCCTGGGCTTGCAGTACTTAGGCAGCAATTATCACCTATAAAATAGGTGCTAATGTAGATTTTCATGTTCAGAGGGCCAGCTGCTAAGATGGTAGAAATGGGTGCACCTCTGGACTCTACTAGTGCTAAACTGGTTCATGCCAGCTGAAAATGTTCCCCAGATTTTTTAAGACTCCAATTAATCTTAAAATCAAAATAATAAGAAGAAAGAGTGCACATTCATCCCTTCACCTTAACAGGAAATTTAAATTTTGAGGTGTCTGAAGTTCCACCTGATGAATGATTAAGCTGTACAAGGCAAGTAGCATGCATGATAACACGCTGGTCATTTTATAATAGTTGCAAGGAAAGTATTTCTGGAAAGGGACAAATAGAAAATTATGGTGACCTGGCACTATATAGCAAGTAGCTTTCAGCCTGTGGTCTTCCATCTTGGCAAGATATTTTTTTTTTATTTCATTCTATAAAATAATCAGGTTCATATGATACAGCTTTTTTAAAAATGGGGTCCCAAAGAGAAATCTACTGATGTTTTAGGAAAAAATATACTGATTTATGATTTTGAAGTGTCAGGGATTTTTTTTTTTTTAATGTGAGTGAGTAGATACACACAACTGCCAGGTCAATGTGTTATCTTCCTGTAACTACAGTAGAGCATCCATTTCCCCAGTAACACAGTGGCTGTTAGTTGAACCTCATAGCAAAGAATCAATAAAGTCAAGGCAATTTCCTTAACATGCCATCTGTAAGAGATTATGGAAGGGAGGTGGGAGAACAGTTTTCCTTGGTGGGTAATGCTTTCCTAAAGTTCAAATGAGGCAATATATAGTAAAATAAATTCAATCTATATTTTCCCTTCTTTCAATTTTAGCAGGGACTAAATGAAATGGAACTGTGTTGATTCTACCCAGTTCAATATATCTTTGCTTTCTAATAACCAAGGTCATTTTTACCTTCATGGAAAAAGAAGCCTAATATAAAATACTCACCCAGACTGAACAAACACATATTTGCACTTTTTCAAAAGCCAGGTAGATGACTGATATATTATGTAATTCATTTCATGGCACACTGCTGAATGTTTTTTATAGATAGTGTTTAACCTTGCCAATTTTGCTCTGAGATAATCACTCCTTTGAGGATAAAATCTCACATTTAACGTTACAAGAAAAAAGAACCCCCACTCGCCAAAATCTGCAGTATACGACAAATAACGGGGAAGTTACTTAGCCAGAAAGATAACGATTAGAGCAGTTTTCACTGCTGACTCTGTGATTAGTTGGTGGTTGTTATAATATTAATCAGAAATATAGTGATAACTGTTCAAACTACATTTTGATACAGCCAGTGAGCAATGACAAAATGCTTAGACATCTTACTACAATAATGTATTTCTGCCCTGACTAATGGAAGTGGCAAATAGATTCATAAAAAATCCCCTATATTTAGCACTGGAGCTGTTCTCAGTGTGTGGGAGTCTTGCTTGTGGTTCTCTGGTGTTTATGATCAAGAATATTAATAGTGCCAGTGTCTTGTGGAAGGGATATAAACCTGGAAAACACCTCTAAGACACCCAAGGGGAGGACATCAAGGGTGACAGTCTGCAGGGTCAACAGCAATGGGTCTGCAGCACGTTTGCTACTTGAGACCCGGTGCTCCCCTGGAGACTGCCTTTGAGAGCTGAACAGTGCAGAAGGTCAATGCAAAGTGAAATTTTACCTGAAGGGAAAAAAAAAAAAAAGTATAAGCCTGGATTCGTCCTATTGTGCTGTAGGCACATGGTTGAGGTGGCTAAGTTTGGAGCGCTGTCAGCCCTTGGTTCCCATTATAGTCAAGGCAGCGAAAAAGGCACCTCCTGAGGACAACTCAGCCCACCTACGGTGTGAATCACCCTCAGGAGAGCCCACATTTCACCCCGGCTCCTGGAAATCAAGCACCTGATGTGCCGTGAGATAAACGCTGGCCTTGACAGTGAGGATTGGACAAACTGAATCTGATTGAAAGCCTCTGGCCAGGAAGGAACCAAAAATAAACAAAACACTCAAAATCAAAGATTTAATTAACTTTCGAAGAAATTTTGCTCTTGCCTCCACCCTTCCTTTTTGGGCACACACCTGGGACCAGTCCTGGAGGCTCCATACCTCAGGTAAGAGCCCGTTGTATTGCTGTCAGCCTTGCACCAAGCTGCCCAAGTGCCCCACAGCCCTGGAGCAGCAGAGACTCAGAGCTCTCCCACAGCACCGCCTGGCTCTGATTTCATCGAGTAAATGTCACCTCCTCACACAGGGTACGTACAGACCTAACCCAAAGCATGATCTTGTGTAAGCCCTATTTTGGGGACATAATATGCAGCATAGGGCTTTACAGGGAGAGGCTTTATGTACAGGGACAAATTGTCTTTAAATGGCAAAAGCAATACTCAGAAGTTAACGTGGGGACCCTGCATTTGTTTTTTTATTCATTTAAGCTTTCCTTTTCTTGAAGATCCATCTCAAATCCAACCAGAAACATCAACTGACTGCAAATAATAGCCCCCAAAAGAGAAGCCTCATCTTAAGATGGCCCTTTAAAGCATCCATGAGATCTCTCGTAAAATTTCTTTGTCTACAGAAGTTTTTTTTTTTTATTAGCAAATCTCTTTCTTCTTTTTTTTTTATTTTAATCTGTTTGACACAGGTTTCATTGCACAAAAAGATTTTAAGAGCACTTCCCTCTTTAAAGTATGCTTCATTTTGTCACCACATAAATCAGAAGTGTAGGCTATTTTTTCTCAAGTTTACTAACCTAAACAGCAAAGACCCAAGTTCTTCTGGAACTACTCACGTAGAGTAAATAATTAGACCTTGATCTGATGAAGGCACTTAACAGAAGGCTTATTTTTAACTCCATGAGTGCAGCCATTGAATTCAAAGGGATTGTTCAGATGTTTAAGTTAAGTGCATGTTTAAGTGCATTGCTGATCAAGTGTCCTAATCCTTAAGTTGTTCCATTGATTTCGGCAGGCTGCCAGTGCGGGGTGATGTCAGGGGGCTGAAGACAGAGGGACCAAAAACAGGGCTTGCTGAAATTCCTCTCTTTCTGTCACCCCATTTTTGTCTCACATCTGGCTCAGAAACAGAGACTGTCACTAGGTTTTGTTTTGGTGGGTTTGGGTTTTTGCCGATGCTTTTTCTTTTTTTTTTTTTTTTTTGCGTTCTTCAAGTTAATCCATAGCTACCTTCCTTGTTGTAGGGCAATACTCCCTCAGCTCCATGAGATGGAGAATTCCTCTTCTATCCCCCCCCAAATGCCCAAAAAACATAACTGGGGAACAATCAGTGAGTAAACTGCCAAATCCTGCAGTTCTTCCTTCTTGTGCCTAATCTTGAAAGGAGGCTAATTAAGACCAACAGAACACTACTCACTGAGCAAAGATTACTTATCAACTTAATCTGATACTTTTACAGACAGATGGCATCTGGCTTCCTCCTCTTCCTCCTGCTCCTTCTGCACTTGAGTTTAAACAGGGCTGAAGAGGTGCACAGGCCTTTTGCTCTTTTTCTCTGTTCCTCATCTAACGTGAGACAGAATTGGTGCTGTCGGGCACAAGGACCTGATCTTGCCAAGAGGAGTTTGCTTTTCCTCAGAGCAGACCCATATGCCTTTTTCTTCCTGACAGATGTACTACCAGAAAAACAGATTGGTGAAACGAAGCTTGTTCCTTAAAGGTGAAGTGAAACGCTTGCATACTATGTATAAAACACAAAGTCTGCTGCTTTGAACCGCACACTTTGTAAGGTGCATATTCGATGCAGCCGCACCACGATCATCCTTGGAAACACAATGAGCTGGATGAGAAAGAGATTTACGGGCACAATTTTTCAGAGCTGCGGTAGCTCAGAATTATTGAGTTTCCCCATTCAGGGAAGTGTGAGAGGCCACACTAAGTCTGATGCAATTTAAACCAGTCCATAGATCATGCTGGACATCCTCTAATATGCACCATTACAGCCTTGCTGAACCTGATAGATGCTCGCCAGGGAGGAGGACAAGGTGCACGCCATTACATACGCTACAACTCTGTGCTCTTCCACTGCACCGTGTCCTCAGCTGATGCAAATCAGCATAGCTTTGGTGCAGTTAATGGGTTTTATGCCAGTTTTCACCACTCAGGGATCTGGACAATCATGTTTATTTCAGCAGCTCAGAATATTCGGTCTTTTGTTTTCAACGACACCTGGAGGGTTTAATTCTCTGCTCTGCCTATGTCACTGCAAGCAAGTCCCCTGCGAATCAGGCTCCCCTTTTTGCACAGGATTGGGTCTATGTCCCCACCTCCCAGGAAGCAGCCTGAGAGCTACCCTGGCTGTAGGCTGCTCCCTGCACTTGGGTGTGAAAAACTGGGAAGCCCTTGGCAAACCAGTACCAAATCCTGAAAATCAGGCTGCAAGAAAGACTATAATATACCTACACCATTCAGTAATGGGAACCATGTGAGAACTGAAGTTATCACAAATAGATGGAGGTGGTATCAGTCCCAAGGAGGTCTCATCATACCTGGCAGAGAGAGACAAGGTTTTCCCTATGTTTCTTAACATACCTGTGAAGTAACGCAGGTGACCCAGGCAAAATGCAGGTATTAAAACCAAACCCAACATGGACTCCAGATAGGGTGCATGTTGTTGCTCACTCCTTCTGCTCCACCTGCTTCTGAGGTCTTAGGCTTTAATTGTGATGAGAACGTTTTAAGAATTTGAGAGTCCTCATTATAAACCCATTTTTCAGTTTTTGGCTTGCATGAGATGCATTCACCGTGATCAGCTTCAAGTACTTCTGGGCAAGTCAGATTTTCTAGCAGCTATATAAATATTTTTTGCAGTACACCCATGACTGATCATCATCTCCATTTGTGTATTTATGATTGTGACAGTTACAGAGCTTGCAAAAGAAGATACATTTTTTAATGATGTTTACACTCATTTCAGCAATCACAGTTATATATAGCTACATATTTGAAAGTCCTAAATAAACAGGTAACAGCTTACATAAAAAGTAAAATGAAATAAAAATATAAACTAGAATCAAATGCAGCATCTGAAGACTTAGCACTCAACAAATACCTGGCATGTTTTGTACATCTGATAGGTATATATACATTTTAAAGACATTATAGATTTGCATATAGGTTTGCAAAAAAAAAAAATTTAAAAATAGTATGTGTACCTATTAGATAAATAAACATACATATTTATATTTTTATATATATATATATAATGCAACACACAGTAATATACACCTGTCTATACACACATGTGCATGCACACACATGGACCCATGCAGGCATGTCTACATTTGGTACCACAAGGCTCTTCAGTCCTTGCATCTGGAAGGTTTGTGTTACAATAACACTTGGGAGATTAAAATAACATAACTGCCATACTAGTGCATGCCAGAGGAGCTGCTAACACTGCAAGCCCTCTCAGAAAAGGGAGTTGCAAAGGCAGCAGAGACATGCATGGTCTGCACTGGGGATGAGGGGCTGGATAAAGCTCTTTGGTGTATGTTGCCATTTGCCACTTGTTGCACAGGGATGCTGAGAGGACTTGGTGAGGGGCTGAGAGCCCGTACCTCTAGCTGGTGTGCAAACACTTCCTGTGCACATGCAGTCAAAATGAGCACAGTTGGGTGGTATGGCACCTCTCAGTCACCTTGAGGGAAGCACAATCTCTACTGAAGACAACGGGAGTCCTTTGTAGCCCCTGCTGAGGAAAGCCAGCCCTCATATCTCCTCCTTGCTGGCTTCCCCTGCCTCACACCTACACCCAACAGCATGCAGGTCCTGCAAGCCACTCGCTGCCTTGCCCCTGCCGAGCTCCTAGTGTTGTCTCCTGCTCTGATGACTGGTAGCACAGCACAGCATGGCATAGTGCGCACCGGAGCGATGGTTGCTGCTCCTTGTGGTGCTTTCCTCCCCACTCCCTTCCCTCTTCCCCTGCCAGTAGTTGCAGCCAGCACCTCCCTTCCTGAGTCTAAAGGAAAACTATTTTTGCAGCCCTACTTAGCTGGACCTACTACAAACATTCCCAGGCAGGCAATGCTTTTCCTTGGCTGGTCTCCGATAATCCGAAGGGGTCTTGCAGCTGTTACCCCTCAATGCCAGGGCCCGCGTGGCCAGGTCTGGTGGGAAAGCACAGTTGCCGATGCTGATGCTGAAGCAGGAGATGAGACCTGCTGAAAAAACAGGCCCAGCTGAGAGCCATCGAATGGCATGAAAATATAACTCAAAGCTCGCAAGTGGGATTGCATATTCTAGACCCAATTCCTTTCACCTTATTCAAGTAAGAAGACCCATTAAAATGAAAAGAACTGGCTGTGCGTGTGTATGCATTTTCCTTTTTTGATCAACTACCTCTTTGCTGATACGCCTAGTAGAGTGTTTGAAATCCCTATAAATGTTAGATGTCCATGATAAAAGACAGTGCCCTTATTTGGCCCATGGCCATTTTTCATGTTTATTTGCTTATTTATTTCAGTTAAGTGCAACACACCAGTTGATGTGCAACATCCGTGTGCCGCAATACGGCTCTAGGTTGCCTTGGCAACCAGTGGAAAGGGTTTTGAAGAGCCAGAGAGGCCCATGCTAATGAAAACAAGCATTCAGGGGGCCTCTTCTCCAGGTGGGTGAGAAGAGGCTCCCCGCTGGGCTCCCTCGCCCAGCCCGCTTTCAAACAGTCGCTTTAAACAAAAACTACAAAAAACAACAACAAAAAAAAGCCCACCACCCAGCCCCCTCTGCTTTTTTCCATGCTAAAACGCAACTACTGATTAAAAGTTCTGAAACAGTTCTTTGAAGCCTTTCATTAATAGGTTTCCTTTATGAATCCAAATTAGACGGTCAACGTGTTTTCCTTCAAAAAAAAAAAAAAAAAGACAGAAAGAGAACTATTATGGAAATGTTTGTTGTTTTTGTTGCCGCTGCTGGCTTTTACATGTTTTACATGTTTAATCTCCCCCATGTGCATTTGTGCCAGATGGCACTGCCCATGATCTTTGCACACCATCTTCACCAGGTTGATGCTGGTCCCTAGTCCGCTGCAGGCAGTACCTCTCGTCTGGACATGGTAGAAACCATGGGCTTTGTCATGGGCTCTGTGGAATGGGGCTGACCCTGCCTGAGCTCAGCACCCACAGCTTCCACTGAAAGCTGCAGGTGAAGGTGGGGAGAGGGTGAGTTATTCACAGAGGTCTTGTAGGAGCGAGGCTGTGATATTGAAGCTCTCCCCACATGAAGAAGTGGGCCTTTTGGAAAGACGTCTGGGCACCCATGCTCAGGTAGTTAAATTTCAGCTCCCCTTATCCTTCTCCCCATTGCATGGGAGCAGGGCTACCTCTGCCTATGAAGTATGTGTTATTCTTCATCAAAGTTAACGTGGATGGAGACACGGGAGGGGAGGACAGGGTCTGATCTCCTTACTCTAATGGCATTTCTTCATAGTTCAGCACAGTTCTGACACCCCTAAACACAAACATAGCAATGGTAAACCGCCTGACTATCAATAGGACTAAAAAAAGGAAATATGTGTTTGAACATCATGTTTTTTTGACCTACTTTTTCAAGTCTCTTAGGAGGGCATTGCTCACCTTCAAAGTGTACATGAATGGTGAAGGTCAAAAATTCACTCTGAAACATTCCTGAAGAAATGCAGATTTCTTCTTTGGCAGCTGGGGCACTTCCCTTGTTTTTGCCTCATGGCTGGGGTGAGGGGACTTATTTTACTCCCCACAATTCTTATCTTCACTTCTCTTCCTTCATCTACCCAGTGGTCACATCGCTCATATTCCCACGCAGTGCTTCTCTAGAAACTCTGAGCCCAGACAAACCCATTTTTCTTTACACTACCTTCCCTGTTTCTTCTAAGCATCTCCTGCCATCTCCTCTTTTCCTTGAGAATATTCGATATATGCACAGTCAGGCCAACAGCTCAAAGCCTGAACTTGAGGTATAAAATTATAGGAAATAGAGAACAGAAGAGGCAGCTGGGAGTGAAGCAGACATCTGTAATGATGATACATAAGCAAGAGAAATGGCGTCCAGAAGAACATCGAGGAGGTACCCACAGAAAACCGTGGAGGTAGAAAACCAAATTCCCTGCTGTAGGCAGTGTCATTTCCACACAGTTTGCAGTGACATGGCAGGCAGCTCCTTCAGCAGAAGTTCTCTTCCACCTCCTCAGAAGCAATGGGAGATGACTGTCTATTTAGTCTAGTGAAATGTCATAAGTTCTGAAGACAAGAAATTGGGATAACTGGCTCTTTCAAAAAATCTGAAACCAACCCAGATCATGTGAGGCTGGGGACAAAATCAGAAGAGTCAATGGCATAGCTTCCAATGTTAAGCAAAATATATGTATATTTTTTCTGTGACTCTTCACCACTCATAGATGACTCAGTGCCAGAAAACTGACTCATGTTGAAAAAAGCGTTACAGAGAGACAAAGAAACTGTGTAATACACCACCAGGCTTTCAGTCTGATAATACTCTCATGGAAGGAGTGTTTTACTCTGTCCTGAACTGCAGTGAAGCTTATCACCAAGAGCAGCGATGTACTGGTCAGTTCATTAATCTAAGCAAAGGGGAGTGAAGCTGGAAATGTTTATAAGCGATTTGCCTCTGCTGAGGAAAGAGATAATAACTATGGCAATGTCCCTAAAACATTTGTTGAATGTTTCATTCTAAAATGAAGCATACTGAAAAAGAAGGCAGTGCCTTAATGGGGGATGAGGGACCTAGAGAAAACCCCACTCCTGGTAGACACCTCCCCAGGGAAAAATAACATTGCAGCTGAAATGTCTGCAAGTAATTCTAAGGGTGCATCGAGTCCTTGGATAGCCAAGCTGCCGTGGGGCTCCTTTCTGGAGGGAAGCTGTTCAAAACTCTCAAAAACAGGACTCTTGCAGGAACACAAGAACCTTGGTTCCTTGAAACATGAATGTACATCTGAGATTACAGGCAACTGTGATTTCAGTGGCAGTAAGTTAGAGTCCATGAAAAACTGTCTCCACATTGAGACATTTCTGGAAACTTTTGTGACTTCCATCTGAGAAGGCTCTGAAATAGGCCAAGAAACAAATTCATCAAGCCACGTGGGTTGCCTGCAAGAAAGTAGAGAAGTTTGACTGAAGTGCTAGAAAGGGCATCTGCAGTGTCATCTTGAAGGTGCCACTGTTAAATCTCTACAAAATTCTCGTGTCCTCAGTGCGGTTCCAGGAACTGTAGCCCCAGCACCAGCATGAGGGTTTGCACCTCCAGCCGTGCTCAGAGCCCTCTGCCAGGCTGGGAAATGAGGCCACGCGCTGCTGCTGCTCTTGTTGTCGGTGGGGCGTGGAGCAGGGCTGACCCATCTACTGCCCTGCCAAATCAGTGCGAGACCCTGAGCTGTTCCTGGCTTGGCTTACGCTGCAGGGCTGCCCCACATGAATAACCGCATGCTGTGCAGGCTTGCTCAGGGGCTTAGGTGAACAGCCAAGATCTGTGTTTACTTATTTGGGTATGGCAAAGACGTCTAATTGCACCCACAGTGTATTTCAGCACAGAACTATTTAACGCTTATGTTACAGAATCTAAAGCATGATTTGCTCCTTGTGGTTCCTAAAATGTGCAATATAGCCCTGCCAATGAAAACATAGAGTCTTGACTATGCGAGGAAACAGCTAGCTCAGCAAAAACTGTGGCCTGTTGTTGTATTTGCAATGAAGAAACAGAAAAACATCCACTACCCACAGAAATGCTGCTCCATTTTCTTCTTGAAAGTGGCAATTTAGAATTAAAGGCAGTTGAATTACATGGGCAACATGGGAAGAATTTGTTTCATGTGGGAGCCACTATACATACATAACTTTGTTGTAAGAATTCTATATTGATGGCAGTAACCTTCCCAGGTCACCTTGCTCTAACCAGTTAAAAGGATAATCTGCATGTCTAGTAGCATATTCATTTTATCTGCAGTGCTCTGCACAAGTACTCATAAACTATCTGGTACTATAAAACAGCTGTTCTAGTGCCCTTACTCATTGCCATAGTCTGTGTCCCTAGATTGTACTGGTGTGTAAAGCACAAAGGACATAAAGGTCTGGATATGTCTCATTTGTACTCACCACAGAAATTATTTGAAAGGATTGTCTTCACTGTTTCTTTTTTTATGTTCTTTTAACAATCCTTCTTCCATGCACATGCATCCAGAAATTTTTGTGGAAGGCACCACAGACCTAATGGTGTGCAGCTTTGCTGGTGAGAAAATCCTAGATGTCTGCTTCCTGATATGTAAATGGCAAGGTATTTGATTTGTGTCACCTGTAACATGCTTCATCTAGCTACCTTATCACTGATGTTACTGTATGTACAGTAATACTGGACAGGATTTATATTTATTTCTATTTTATATTTTATATTTATATTAAGGTCAGAAAGTTTGCTGGAGACATGATAGGTCAGATACATCCCTGTGCAGAAGGATAACATAAATTGCCAGTGAAAGTCCTTGAACTGGGGGAGAAATATCTTCTTCTAATGTCGAAATGTTTGGGAAGGGTACAATATGTAGGTGTGTGTATGTGCATGTAAGGACCCAGCACAGAACTGGAATTGCTGAGGTATTTTTGCCTTCTTTTTGGTGACTCTAGTAATGCCCACCACCTAGAGAGGGTCTCAGAGGCAGCCTTGAGCTGAATGGAAGCTTCATGGTGTCTTATGTATAATCATATTTTCTGAGATTTCTAAGTGTCTCCATATTGCTGGGGAAGAGCTAGAGCCACTGTAGCTACATGGCGAATCTCTTCCACAGCACAGGCAGTGGAATGATACAAGCACTATTTAGATATACCTTACAACACTGATTTGTGTAAGGTAAATTAATGCAAACTGTGACTAGTTTCTTATTCCCTTTGGCATGGTTTGTTGTCCTAGCAGGAGGGAGCAAGCCTTCTGCTCAGTAAGTTTGGGGTGGAAGCTGTGTTTGGTTATTGCAGAAGGTGGATGATAATTGGTGGATGGGATATGATTTTGATCTTTCCAGGTCTTGCCTTTTCCTTGCAGCTGCCAGACACTAGCTTTTACTTTTTTTTGGCAGTGATACCTGTATTACCTAGCCCAAGGTTTAAAAAAATTGTGAACGAGGCTTTTCCCCAAATCAAAACATGGGCAGTAAATTAGATCAAATTAAATAAATGTAAAGTTCATTTCCCCTCAGTACTAAAGGAATGCCATGTTCAGGTTTGAGCACTGGGCTTCAAGAAAGATGTGGGAGAAAAAAATGGAAAGGAGACAGTCATAATAATCAAAGGTCTTGAAAACATGGCTTATGAGGAAAAGCTGGAAAAAACAGTATATTGCACTGCTGTGGCAGAATAAGAAGAAATGGGTTTAAATTGCAGCAAGGACAATTTAAGCTAGACATTAGAAAGCATTTTGTAATAGCAGGGCTGCTGTAAGTGCTGGAGCAGATTACCTGTGCAGGTGGTGGTGTCCTCATTGTGGAAGGTACTTATGAACAGCTTGGACAAACACGCAACAGAAAAGACACCGACATAGCTAACCCTGCCTCTAAGAAGCCACATTGACTGCAAATGAAGTTGACTATTCAACTGGGAAGGAGCTGAGAGATGTGTTAATACAAAAACTATGATTTCAATAATTTAGCCAGAAGGGCGCTTCCAAGGGGTGAGCCTGGGCTGCATACATCCTGGCTGTCCTGGCCTTAGAGTATCACCAGGTCCTGCACTTGATTTCTGCGTCAGCAGAAAGCCAACTCAGTTTGCAGGACGCACCTCTTCCTATTGAGGGAGGGCATGGACGCTGGTGTTTTCCTGGCTGATATTTCCTTTGGCACGTCATGTTTTTTTTCTGCAAGCTAATTGCATGCAATAGCTTGTGCTATGGTATGCAAGGCTCACTGTCCATGGAAAGTATCTTCATTTAAACTAATAATGTGGAGTCTTGGTGTCAGCTGACAATCACTTAATTACTGTTGGCCAATTTCCCCACTGCAGAAGCAAGTCTAACCGGTTCTGCACCATGGGAGTCAGCAAGAGGGTAAGAAAACTCCCTGAGATGCCATTTGATGAATTGACTGAGGGACTGCCCCTCTGTGAATAAACCCAGGTGGTCTGAGATGGGAAGGAGATCCCTTCTCCCTCCTCCTCCTTCCTCCCTGTCCTCTTGTCCCTGAGGTGTGGCGAGGAAGAGTGACCTAGGAGAAAACACACCTTTGGATGGCAGCCACTCCTGCACCCTTCCCTGACCACTGCCTCCTTTGGAGCTGCCTTCCCATGTGAGCTCTGAGGTCACCAGGGAACATGGGAACTAAAGTTTATGGGATGGGACAGGTATGGAAAACCCACAGGGATCAACTCTGCTAAATTCATTTTGATTGTTTCCCCCACGAAGTTCCCCTCCACACCACGACCACTGAATGAGGTGACAGATGAGAAGAGCAGAGTGACCCATAGTGTCCTGTACCTGCTTTCTCAGTCTGGTCACGCAGCCCTTTTTTAAATTTTCTTCTCACCACCCAGCAGTGTGTAGCTAAACTTAGCTCTCATCCACAACAGAGCTCAGGTAGGCCACAGCAGCACTTATTTCAAAAGAAATACTGTTTCCTGCATAGGCTGGTGCTCAAAATATCGTCAGACGAGGATGAAATAAATTGCTCATTAATTCCTGGTCACCATATTATAAGGAAGTTACTATGGCACCAGAAAGATTCAGAAAAGAATCGAGAAGGTTAATTTGAAAATTAAGACATTAAGCATGTGAGCCTAGAAAGAACCGGTTTATATGGACTAGAATTAAAAAAAAAAAAGAGAGACAGAAATGAGTTTTCTTAAAAGACTACTAATTAAAGTATGTAAAAATCCTAATGGCTAATTTCAGCCTTGGTTCATACTTTCATTCCATCACAGATAAGCACAAATGGAAATAAAGTAAAAAGAAATTGAGGGCAATGTCAAGAAGCACTTTCTTACACAAGCAGTAATTGGAGAGTGAGGTGACCTGTGAGGCAATGTCACAAGACAAAAACATTAGCGTAATTAAAAAAGCACTTAGATGCAATACGAGGAGAAAGGATGAATGAACTTTGGCACGAAATGCCTTTCCCGGCCCCTCAGCCAGCCCACCACAACGTGTACTTGCACTCCCATAAGCACATTGGTGTGAACCACTCAAAGTCCTACCACAAAACTCAGGAAAATGGAAATGGCTGGTATGGGCTGTGGCTTCCAATTGTATTGAAAATGCTAACATCTGTGTAATGGGATTGGGGTCAACCATGTCTCATCATTCACACACAGGTGGATGGTCTTCTGGAATGCAAACCCATGCAGTGCATGGGTAGAGGAGGAGAACACCTTAAGCAATCTTACCGGAGAGAGCTTGGTCTCAGCCCCATCCCCACCCCTGCTTCCAGGGAGTGGGCAGGGGAGAAGGAATGAAAGAGTCCCAGCCAACACCGCTCCTAACCACTGAATCACTGGCGATGGGAAAGCAGTCGGCTTCAGGAGCAGACTAATAGCACGTTCCTGCTCCTCCTGACTCATGCGAGCAGCGCGTTAAACTCTTCCCCCCGGAACAGGGGAGCTGCCCTGCCCAGGGGCTCTGGGGGAAGCAGAGGGATGTCCCTCCTGCCCCCACGCACACACGCGCTGCTCCAAGGGCTGGTGCGCTGGTGCACAAAGGGCTTTTGGAAAACACAGCCTAGCTCCCAGCTGTTTTCTCTGCACTGCTACCCTGAATACTGCTCCAGGCCAGATTCTGCCACCTTTGCTCCTGCTGAAGCTACTGCAACATGTTGTGCTTTCACTGTACGCAGCTGCTTGCTTGTGAGCTCTTCAAATCGTGAGGATTCAATGGCAGCAGTATGGAAACTGAGGGAACATTTGTCACCAGTGAAAGATGGCAAGGATTTTCTAAATCAGAGATTTTCTTACAGTAGAACTTTTGTTCCTGGAGCAGATCTATAATAATATCACCACTGTTTCAGTATTTTTATAACAGTGCTGCTAGGAAGAGCAGCTCTTTTAATACAAATGCTGTCATTTAGAATTACTGCTATGGTAGAAATCTTAAATTAAGCACTGTCCTTTATACAAAATACAGCACCACCTGCTTGAACAGAGAGCTGATAAACTCTGTATTTTTTTTTTCCCACGTGTTACTTTAAATTACCCAGCAATATAAAAGAAATGGAAGTACACAAAAGTCAGAGCTTGACTCTGAAATGGCTTCACCTGTATCTTCCCCTTCCAAACACAATGTGCTGGGTGGGGGGCAGAGATAGGCTGAACAGACTCCTGAGACAAAATTCTTTAAAAATGACCAATTTTCATGTCAAAACTACATGCAGAACCACAGTATGGAAGTTAGGGTGTCCTTTCAATTGAGGTCCATAATATGTCCCCAGCTGCACAAAATGTCTGTGAATCACAGCTCTGGGAAAGGGACTTTAAGTACAATGAAGTTCTCCTTCAAGCAGCAGCCAAAAGTTCATTTGCAATATGGCTTATATCAGCTTCTCTAGTGAATAAATTACTGACCAATATAGCTAAATCGGTCTGTTTTGGTTTTCTTCTTTTTTTTTTTTTTTTTCTGTGAGGTAGGGAGGTGTTGTTGTTTCAGCATTAAGCAGGGAATTAGGGAAATATCTCCTCAGCTTGCTGGGGAGTCCTGCTCCAAGGATGAAAGCACCTTGGAAAGACAGCCCACCTCCTGCCCAGCCCACACCTGACTTTCTTTTTCACTGAAACCAGGACCCTTGGTGGCTGAGGTGACCCCAAAGTTCAAACAGATGTGCAGAAAAGATATGGTGTGGCTCTGCACCCGGATGTCAGAGCAGAGCCCCAGATGTGCCAAAGCCGAGGGTCCTGCTGGGACAGGAATAGTACCAGCGGAAGCTGGGCACATTTTGTGTGTCTGTGGATATGGCAAGCGGCAAGTCTGTGGCCCTGTGATGCTGAAGCAGGGTGTCCAGCTTCTGGCTGTCCCATCCTGCCTCTCTCGTTGATGTCTCAGTACAGGTTCGGTTGTGCTGCTGTGAACGTTGGACACAATAAGATGTATAACATGAAGCTTCGTTCACATGACATTGCTTTACATGTACAAGACTGAGGTAGTATTTAATCCCCTCACGTCAGCCGTGTGTAGCCTTGCTGCCAGGCACCCCATGCAGCGCTGTCAGAGGTCATCCTCTGCACTCTAGGTCATGAGAATTTGGGCCGCAAAAAATACAAACCACTTTACTGAGTGTTTTGCCTGAGTGTCTTTGAACCATTTCTGAGGTCCTCTTGCCACCTACAGATTATTCCAGCAAAGAAAATATGCTTGTGACACATTCACAAGCACTGCACCATTACACACGATTTATTCTTCTGCATGTCAGATAATTGGCAAACTGATGACAGTCATTTCTTCCAAGGGGCACTGTGCATTCAGACTCCTGTGATGGGGCATATAAAGCTTGACTTAGATCCAGAGAATTTTGGAGGAGGTGCTGACAATACACTCATTAATTTACAATTATGTTCCTTCACAGAGCCTCCTGGCACTGTCCAAATATTGTTTAGAGCACATACCTCTTCTATGAGACAAGTATTATGACTACAGATGTAAAAAACCAAGGACAGAGAGGTCTGAGTAACTTGCCCGAAGCCCTGCAGGAAGGCACTCTCACAGGTTACCATAGAAATAAGTCCCGTGCGGTAGCCATCTGTTCATGATGGGTTGAATTTCAGAAGAATGCTTGGGATTTATATTTGACAAAAGTGTATTATTTTTGCTACATTAGGTATCTGCTGCTTGGAGAAAGCAAGGATTTAGTAGTAACTAATGATTCCATAGTTACTGTGAAATGCATGAGAAGTTGACATTAAGAGGTGACAAAATGGAGTTGCAGTTACAAATCAAGCCCTGATCAAAGCAAGACTTTCAAAATCCTAAACTTTGCCTCACTAGAGTCACGGAAGTTTCCAGAAGATATAAAGTATGCCCATGCAACTCTACAGGGTCAAGTTGCAGTTTCTCTTTGAGGGCGTCCCTTGTAACACCTCAACTACTAGAAGCATAAGAGCCGCAGAAACCTCTGAGACCTGCTAAAACTCCCAAACACAGCACTAGGAATATGTCCATCTGATATCTTTCAGGTACCTACTCCCCATCATGTTAGACATTGCACAAATTCATTAAAATGACTGTCATAAATAGCTGACGATGCAAGCGGTAACACTGTTGGGGAACAGCAACATAGGTATTGAACTGTAATTAATAAAATACATGAACTCACTCTTTAAAAAACTCACTCTCAAAGTTTCATAGCCTCCTTCCAGGAATTTTAGCAAAATATCAAACAATAGTTAGAACAAACAAGTACACAAAACCCTGACCTAGAACACCAGATTAGACAGATTCCACAACACCCCACTTCACCAGTTTGATTCTTGCCTCATCCCACCCTCATTGCCCTGCTGGTCCATTTTCTGTTACTGTTCTCCTGTTTCATCTGACAGATGAACCCTTCCTCTACGGCTTTGGGAGAAAAAAGAGAGAACTCCCATTTATTTGTTCCATAGTTCTCCAGTACAGAAAGAGGCTCCATATACTCAATGCCATGTAGCAATGTGAAAATGATTACCTGGCAATTTGTTAGTTTATATAAATAAAGATTATGCTTTAACAAATCCCAGCCACTATAATCCTGAAGGTTATGGTGCTTTTTGAGAGGTAAACATGAAGAGGCTTTTAAAGCTAAGTCACATCACTTGAAGCTTGTCCCCATGCTGGCACATGATATTGAGCAGGTTTTGACAAAATAACGGTAATGGCCCTGGTAAGGTCTCTGAGGCAAATTGTACCCATCAGGGCCTGGATGGAGATTGCTGGCATTTTTCTTAAGTTGTACAAAAAGATTAGACAATAGTCTATTTTTGGTCACCAGTACCTTGAGGTGGATTTGCACTGATCACATTTTCTACATTTTCAGATGAAATAGGCTCTGTTAAAATTATTTAGCTGGTTACATAAGGGTCGTGTTAGCAAGGAACACTTGTTGCCAGTCTATTCATAGACTGTTGGTCTGTACTCCCATGAGTAATAAACTCCAGCAAGTAGCTGTATTGAATTAGTAGGACTGGTATCCTCAGCAAGAATAAAGAGTTCAAGCACAACTAAGCTGTGTAAATGAATTATATCCTGATTGCCAAAAGGCTAAGAAAATTCTCCATAACTGTGTAAATTTTCGGTAAATTTTGCTTTTCTTATAAAAGTTCAAACACTAACTATTAGAGTTAAAAATTTTACTTGCTTGGACTGTGAATTAAAGTAGTTTCTCACGAGAAATAATTAATTGTTAATTGTTCTTTCTCTCAGAGAGAATTTTAGTCTTATCTCATGGAATTAGTTGTCATTATAGGAGATCAAAAAGCTCATTTTTCTCAGGAAAGCCTAGATTCCAGGACATATTGAAAAACTGATTGTAAACTGGATATTTGGCAATTGTAAAAAAGCGGGGCCTCTTTTGTATGAAAGGTAATCAACCAACAAAATCACTTGCATATCCCAGATAAAACCAATTGCCTGCTTTACAGGTATCCGACATGAGAGGTCAGCCTCAGTTGACTCAAGCCATGTAGGTATTTCTTTCCTTTTTTTAGTAATACATTCTCATAAACAGAACTTAATCAGGCTAAAACAGCTCTCTATTTTTGCATGGTGGCTATGTTTTCCCCTAAGCAAATTCTTCACATGCCCAGAAGGAATCTTGTTTCCAACATCTGGGAGTGCTTTAGAGGCTTTCATTATTTATATGCCAAGATAATATCTCTTGCACATGAATGTGCTACTGTTCCCATTGATTAGATGTTTGCTGATTAGTGCCAACTGCAGTGGTGGTTGTAGTGCGGACGCTGTTCTCGGGGCCCTCGATTTACATGACAACCTATGGGTCTCCAAATGCTCATCTGACCTGAATTCATTAGATTTTGACTACTACAGACTTGGGAAGACTATAAAGTGAGGAGGTTTTATCTTTTTTTTTTTTTNNNNTTTTTTTTTTTAATAAAGCTACTGTTTAAAATTAAGGTTAAGGAAATGGTAGAAAATAGTGATTTAAATGGAGAAAAAAAAAAAGGAGTGAGAGGCTGTAGAATGAGAAAGGATAATTTCTTCAGATATTTGATAGTGAGGAGTTGTCTTGCACTTCCCATAGACAGCTGTGAGTGATGGGAGCGCTGGCGAGGGCCACAGGCACCCATCTTCTTGGTGAGTTTGGGGAGCAGGACCTGGCAATACCCTCATTTTCTGATACAGTCCCCAAACTGAAACAGGGGGTGGAGGAAGAGAGGAAAAAGAAGGGCAAACCAAACGGTGTTGTTTTTTTAATTCTTCTTTGGTTTTTTTTTTTTTTTTTTTTTGTCTCCTCCTTTCTTTTTTCAGGGGAACCAATGCCAGATGGGCTCCCATGCGGGACCTGCCCAGCTGGCCCCTGTAGGGCAGAGCCTCCCAGCCACCAACATGTCCCTGGCCCCCCAGCCTCTTCCCTGTCCCCAGCCTTGGTCCTGGGCTCAAAACTGCTCATCTCAGCACAGACAGAGGGAAAACAGGGAGGAGAAAATGCTGATAGGGCCAAAAGCTGCCACTCAAAGAGCAGCTTTGAAACCCTATGAGGAAGCTTTGCAAGAAAAATGAATACACATATTCTAAACAAGAGAAAAAGCACAGTTTCTTTATCATTTCCTCACCACTTTGTTAGGAGATGTTTCTCAAGCCCTGCACTGCAGAAAACTACATGAAATTATTTTAAGAAAATGAATTAAAAAAACGCGTAATGCTAAGGCATCTCTGAGCATGAGGGAATTAGCAGGTCTTTGATGAGCTTACCGAGTTCCTCAGAGGACTAGTTTGGATCTCACCGTGGACCACTGGCAGGGCTGGTAGCACACTGCTGTATAACCTGCGAGGTTAGTGGCCGTGATAGATAGCCCTGCTACCATGAGGAGCTCAGTGGGGATAGACCTGGATTTTCACAGCACAGTTCAAGTAACTCACCAGAGCAGACATTACTGCAAATCTGTTGCCTGCGTGTCTGGAATGTCTGGATGAATATGTCTGTTTGAACCCCTCAGCAATAAATGCCTATTAATTTTTCTCTTGCAAACAGCATTGATATATAGTACTTTCTGTATTTGCAGAGTTGCTGGCCAGATGTACTCAGATTAGTTTCCTATTTGTTTTCTTCTAGGTGATTTATGATGCTTGACTTAATTTTTGGTGCGTCTTGCATCTTTAGAACCTGTATTGACAATTCATAAATATTTCCAAGGCTAATGCCTCAGCACAGATACTGTATGTTTCCTTCTGAAGCTATTTATAGGAGTACTCAACTTTGTTGTTCGCTCGTTCTCACTATTGCTGACAAGGACTTGACCCCAAACCACTTAGGTATACTTCACTCACTCCATGTAATTATCAGTAGGATCTAACCACAACTGGATTCTTTTGGTTTTAAAGATTCCAGGCATTTAGAGACTGTTGTATTTTAGATACTTCTTGTCATATACATACACCCATCAATGGAAAACAAGGCATCAGCTCCTCAGCTGGCATACACTGGGGTAATTCTGTTACGGTCACTGGAGCCACACTAATTTAAAGCAGTGGTGGATCTAGCTCACTTCCAGAGCACACACTGATTTTACCATAACTATTTATTTCCTGGTTTTCAGTCATTTAAATATAAGTGCATTTGACATTTTGGGAGGTTACAAGGCATTGGTGTGTCAGTCTTGATGCTGAGTTAATGATGCTTTTGGGCAATGAATAATAATAATGGGGTAGCTTGGAAATTAAACTCCCGATTCTATTCCTGTAGTCTACTGGATTAGCAATTAAATTTCAGATCATTTAAATACCTAAAGGGTCTGGGACTATAGAGGGTTCTAACTTAAAATATTAATAAACAGTGTTAAGGAAAATAACTCTGGTCAGCAAGGGCGTAATTGCAATGGCTTTGGTGCTGGAGGAAGGCTAAGGAGCTCCCCGCTCATCTGCACCTCTGCGGTGCACCTCTGCACCTCTCCTTTCCCCAGAAGGTATATTCTAACCTGAACTATACTGTCAATCTCCCCCTCTCCACAGGCTGCGCTTCTCACTGATGTCCTCACCTCCTCCACTGCTCTCATGGTGAGGCTGTAGGTGGGTAATGCATTTCTGGGGGACGTTATTCTTCTTGGGTAACTATTCACTTGCATTCTAGCATCACGACACCAACTGCGTGCTGTCACCTGTATCTTTGGAATAAAATTATTGCTTGAAATGCTTGTAATAAAATGATGAAGGTTCCATATAAGAGAAATTCTCAGCGGTGGCTATAAAACACAGTGTAGGAAGATTTAGAGCTCTCTAGCCAGATTCATATGAAATAGGAGCTGGTGCTGTTTCACGGGCATTGAACGCATGCCAGTTTGCAGCACGCTGGGGGCTGATGGGCTCTCTGCAGCCCTGAGAAGGGCTGTCCCTGGCTCCCATGACAAGGCCCTGCAAAGGAGCCAGGCAGGAGCCCTGGCAGTGCTAGGGAAGCCTCTCACTGCTGCAAGGGGTGCAAACAGAGACTTTCTTCACTTTGGTGAGGGTGGGAATATAGGTGGGTGTTTGAAATTAAAGGTCTACCCGTTTGGTGCTGGTATGCCATGCTTTGTCCATGGTTGATAAGGACAGAGGGTTGGCTTCAAATCCAGCTTTTTTAAATGGCACTGCAGATATCATCTAAAGAGCTTAGAGATGAAAGCTACTAAGGCCATAAGAGATATCATTATTAGAGGGAAGTTCTGGCATGTATCTAAAAAAGAACATTTCCCCATTTACTTGTTCTTTCCCTCATTTTGTACTCACCAAGCTACAGTTCTGAACTTGTGCATAAGAACTAATGTATTACTGTTTGAGTTATTTCAGAGCTTCCTCTTTAACATTACTAATTGACCCCCTGATGGATGCTTACTCCCCTTACTTTATCACAGTAATGTTGTTCTAGCTAATTCCCTGCTGAAGCAGCAGAGCTACCCATTAAGCAAGCGCTACGAGCTGATAAGGAATAGCAATGTGATTTATGCATTGCATCAGGAAACAGGGACAAATATTGGCATCAAGGTGACTTATTTGCCTGTGAAGCCCGGAGCAAAGAGGTCCACAGCAGGGAGCACCAGACATCAGTTCAGTGTTTTGCCATAAGCAGAGAGCTAAACATTTCTTTTCTGCGCTAAGCGATACTCTGTTCAGTGCAGAGGATGCAGGGAAGAAGGCAAAAGATGAAGGGCAGCCGGATACACTGTGCATCTGCAATTCAAAATGGTAGATACAGAGCAAGGAGACCTGAACATGAGTCTTGGTGCTCGCAGGAGGAGTCTTGGGCATTGCAGCTGAGGGCTGGATGGACGCACAGCCAGAGAAGGGCTGCTGCTGTGCCTGGAGCAGGGGGCAGTCGTGGTCAGCAGTCACTCCAGGTGGTATGGTTCCAGGTGGAGTACAAGGTCCCACAAAGTCCCCAGGGCACACAGAGCAAGACATCCACAACAACAAGGTGCAAATTAGCTAATGCTCCCTGCCTCAGCACTTCCTCGTCTCAGCGACAGGGGGGTATTTGACTCAGTGCTGGGAAGAGGTTTGCCCTTTCCTGCATACAGAAACACTAACCTCGCTGACTGCAAACTATTGTATCACTCGCAGAGGACTAGGGAGGTGCTTAAAAAAGAAATCAAACTGGGCAATAAAGAAACATGACTGCCTTTTTTTTTTTTCTGTCGAGGGACATGGTGGGTGATGATTCATGCTTTTTTATTTGGGTGCTGACAACTTTCTCGCCTCCACCTTTCACAGACTTCACGACGATCCACTTCTTAGAACCACAGCTCTGTTATAGGTGATATTCCACCCAAATCCTTATGGGAACATAACATAAGAATGGTTGTTCAGGGCTGGACCTGACATGTTTGCCCCAGCATCCTGTCTCTGACAGCAACCACTAGCAAGCAACTAAAGAAACAATATAATAAACAAATGGGCATCTCTAAGGGATCTTCTCCTGCTAATGAGCTCCAGCTTATTAGTGTGAGCTGTCCTTGAGCTATAGGCCACATCCACATCATTGTGTTTAATGGTCCTTGATGGCCCTTTCTTCCATGAATTTTTTAATTGCTTACTGAGATCATTTTGCTTTTGGCATCCTCAGCATCCTGAATTCCATAATATAAAAGTGTGTTTTGTGAAAGACCACATCCTGCTTAATTTCAAAGAATAGATGGGTTCAGGCACTTTCAGGATAGAGGAGATGGAGCATTACAGACCTCCTAGGCTTACAGTGCTGCACAGTACTAGACAGAAACCCAGCTGAGAGACACCTACAGTTGCCTATACACCCATCTTCATGTGCTTCTCTTCATATGGTACTGCACGATATAGAAATCCATATATGGCCTCAAGTTGCACCAGGGGAGGTTTAGATTGAACATTAGGAGGAATTTCTTCACAAAAAGGGTGGTCAGGCATCATAATGGACTTCCCAAGGAAGTGGTGAAGTTGCTATCCCTGCAGGTAGTTAAGAAACCTGTGGATGTGGCGCACAGGGACATGGTTTAGTGGTGGACTTGGTAGTGTTAGGTGATGGTTGGACTTGGTGATCTTAAAGGTCTTTTCCAATCTAAATTATTCTATGATTCTATACACAGCTTTAGACAGAGGTAAGCAACGAGCAGTCCAGTAGCCTCCTCTCATAAGACAATCTCATACGTTAAAATGGAAGATGGGAGTGAGAGGAAGTGTACCTTAATCCTCCCTCCTTGTTCAAGGGTAGCTCACTCAGGTTATGTCAACTTGTTTACAGCAGAGTTTAGTAGGTCCAATGTTTCCTCATAGGATTTTCAAACTGCTGAACTAAGATATGTCCTGCTGGCATTGGCAGTGATCAGGTGCCTGTCCTGTTTGTGTGCTTTTGAGAGCCCCCTAAGACATCCATCTGCATCTCTTAGGCATAGACTACCTGAAAGCTAAGCACTTGCTCTGAGCTGCTTGTATGTGGTTTGTGGTGTGCCATTTTCTGTAGGATCCATTTTATGAGCAACTCAAGCTGAAGTTCACAGCAGCTGGGCAGATGTGAACCAAAGGAATGTATCAACTGTTCCTTGAAGTGGGGCCAAGGAGAATGGGGTCAGGGCCAGAGCAGGACTTGCCCATGCCTTGCATGAAGGGGAAGGTCTCTGGGTGCAGACAAAGGGATGTGGCATTTCTGGAGCTGTGCCTTTGATTGGGGAAAAGGCAGAAAGAAGGATCACCGCTGGGAAGGCATCACGGTGGTGAGCAAAGCTTCCAGACAGTGGATGTTAAGCTCTGGAACAGGCTGTGATTTTTAAATGCTGGCTCTACCACTACAGACCAAACCCTCTCCAGCACCGCCATGCTGCCACAGATGCTCAGCAGCTCTGAGTCACCTCTGTGCACCGTGTCCGAGGGTGGATGCCGAAAAAGGTAAAACAGAGAAATGCTAACACTTTTGAGAGGCTGAAATGTTGCCTTAAGCTCTTTGGGCGTCAGCATTCTTACCTGCAATAGAAACAGCCCAACTCAGCAGCTCATGATAATATTGTGAAATGCAGTCAATTAATGTTTGAAAAGCTTCATGAGCTATTGAAAGCACCATATAAATGCTAAATATTATTATTGAATTACATTATGATTGAAACAAATTGATTTGTTAGGAAAGTTTCGATGAATCATATTCATAACAAATTCTATTTAATTTACAACAGTGACTCATTAACTGTCTCTTCTGCTGATTTATTTATACATCCTGCTGAAAAGATAACTGATTTTAAGAATTAGATCTTAAGATAACTTGTCTTCAGAACTGTGGGATCAAGCATTTTGTAAGAAGTGTGGTAGTATCAATCCATATTTAGATATCCCCTTTTCCATCAAATTTAATCCTGATGAAGGTTATGCAAAGCACCTGCAATAAAATGTGCCCTTTTTTGAGTTCTCTGAGCTTGCCTGAAAATACAGTGCTTCTCCTAAAGACCAGTGCTTCATTAAATTTGATCCAAAATTAAATCTCACATTTTCTGATTCTCTGCAGGCTTCACTATGCAGGATGATAGGAAGCTATGAAGTACTGAGTACTGGAAACCCATATTGCTCCTGGACTGAAACCACACATAAATGTGAATGCTTATTTCAGGGGAACACTTCAAACTACAGGATGGAATCAATTAGGATGGTAGCATGTCTTTGGTCCTACTGTGCCTCAGTTTCCCTCTTCACAAAAGACAGTCAGGGCTACATCCCCATTGGTTTAAAAAAGATAGAGGATGTTTGGATGAAAGACACAACAGCGAGGGATGGGAAGCATTGCCACTACCAGAGAGTACCACGGTGTGCCCCTCTAGGTGACCTCCTTCTATTTGCTCTGCTTTGTCAATGCTATTGCAGACCATCACAGTTATCTCTGTTAGATAAATAAATGAGGCCTGAGTGCCCACAGCTTTGCCTCATTCTCTTGCTGACCTTATAGATGTGTGGATTGGAGTTTATGGCCCTAATTTAATTGCACTGATTTCCAGCCAAGGAGCTGACTGCATCTCCCTTTCCTCTCCCATTTCCTTCCTGAGTAGCTGAAACTCCTGGCCAGCTCACTCTTGCTAGTTCTGCTTCAGAGGTAGAACACTGGCCTTCTGAGGCTGACCCATGTCCTCTTTTCCATCACAGGGCCAATCCTCCAGAAAGACCTTCATCTGAAGGCAGTGACATCCCTGACTATGCCTGAGCTTTGGGATTTCAGTCGTGGGCTGCTGATCAGATCAAGCACATAGAGAAGACATGGTTGTGTTTCCAGACCAGAACCAGACACAGCTCCACAGACATGAAAAAAGAAACCACCTTCTCAGTGGTGTCCAGAGAAAGGACAAGGAGCAACACTGGAACAGGAGTCCAGCAGGTGGTGACGTCTCTGTCCTTGCAAATAACCAAGGAAAAAAAAAAAACAATCAAACGAAGCCCTAAGCAACCTGCTCTACTTTGTGGTTGGCCCTGCTGGACTGGGTGGTCAGACTAGATGACTTGGAGGTCCCCTCCACCCAAAATATTTCTATGATTATACCCAATAACCTGGAAGGGGATGGCAGATTCTCACCTGCTCTCTTCCTCTTCTATTTTCACAAGGCTTACACATGTTTTCATTGCTCAGCACTTCATTTACTGAATAACTAGAGCTGCCAGGCGGCGGCTCAAGTCCTGCAAATTGTTCTGTAGCTCCCCAGCAGGCAGTGGCTGCCCCTCCTTACCCTTAGGACAGCCTCTCAACAGAGTTAATCCCATTTCAGTATCAGGGACCTGAATTTTGCCTTACATCTGGTCATCTCAGATGGGTTCATTCGATTGGGAAAAGGAATTTCAGGGAGCTTTCCTAGTCACGAAGCCCCTAGTCCAGCATTTCCATGAGCTATGGCAGTTTGCATCAAACACTCATTATTAATAGCGGTGCATTAAAGACTGGCTTGAAAAACACTGCCAAGGGACAGGGGACCAGTATTTAACTGCCGCAGGAAATTGCAGAGAGGGAGCTTCTTTTGGAGGCAACAAGATTATGCTTTTTTTTTTTTTTTTTTTCTATGGATGCTGCAGTGAAGGAGGGGAGCAGAAAGGTTGGCTGGAGGGAGAGGAGAGAGGATTGCATGCATGATGTGGCTGGGTTGCAGGAGGGAGGGAACAGGGACAGGAGGGACAAGAAGGACAAAGATGTGCTGTGAAGAGCTCGTCAGAGCACTCTTATGTGTTTGAGCTGGGTTCAGAGAAGAAGCACCTCACTTCTTCTCTGAGAATTTGCCTACTCCTAATCAAAAGCAGTAAATCAAGACTCAGCAAATAGAAAAAGGCAAAATGAGCTGGGAGAGAAAGTTTTTAAAACAGTCTTCCAAGATTCAATTAAAGAAAGTGGAAAAATTTGTGTAAAACCAGATGTAACAGGATGACAAATGTCCTGGTCACCATGAGCAATGGCACTATGGTTCTAGACAGAGAGGATCTCCTGCACAAGGGCTGTCCTCTCCCCTCCTCCCCAGCCTGCAGAGCCCCTGTGGGTACCTCCAGCCCACCCACCAGGGATGCGGGAGCTGGTCGTGTGCCAGTGAGGTGGGACAGGGTCACCTAGGACCGCGCCATGCAGGCTGGCTCATGCTGGGATGCAAGAGTAGGACCACAGATACTGCAATAGACTGTATCAGAATCTAATAGTTTTGCTGCTGTTGGTGTTGCTTTCACTTAGGACCATGGCACTGTCCAGCAGAGGCATATTGCCCACCATTAACACAAGGGTTCCTAAAATTAAAGAAAGAGGAAAGCAAGTACTATCAATTCTCAAGAATTTTATACTTTTTTTCCCAAGCCTGAAAAGAAACCCAGTGATACTTCTGAAATAACAGGAATGAGACAGTTAAAGTGTTGTATAAAGGCTGCCTTTAAAACTTCCTTTTTATTTTCTGATCATCATTTTTGATCTTCTTCAATCAAATAGAGCATCACTTATGAACTGATGAAAAGAGAACCTTCATCTGGTTATTAACTCCTTGATGAAAGGCCTGTAAAAAGTACATTGTTCATCTGCAGGACTTTGGAAACTATTGAAAATGAACTAAATTCTTTATGAGTTACATGGTTTCTTACAAGTTATAATTGGGCACACACATTGGAAAAGCAGACCAGTTATGATTGCAAAGATGGGAACAGTGTCATGCAGTTGGCATTAAAATAAATGAGTTATTAAACTCCTCATTCCCTTCTTCACTGCATGTGTAAATTCCCCTCTAAATGACAGTGATTTGAGAGGTAGGAGAGATAGCTAGAGCTAAAGTAGGGCTGCTAAAAATTGTCCATTCTAATAGATACCAAATCTTTTTTTTTTTTAAGACAAATTTTTACACAAACAAAAGGTCTTTCTTGACCAGAAAATTTCAGTTTTATTTATTTATTTATTTTTAACCTGAAAGAGTGACCTGGAAATGCTTTTCCAGCACCATCCAGGAGCTGTATTTGTGTGCCTCGTGCTCTCTCTCTCTGTCCAGTTTCCCAGCAGAGCTATGCTTCCTATGGTGCATTATAGCCAGGAAATGAGTCGGTGCTTATTGTCGGGTCCCTCTTACCTAAGTCATACTCTGCTCTCTGCCCCATTCTTGGAGATAACAAGGGAAGAGGTCTGGGGCCTCCATGGGGGAGGGTACAGATGCAGATGGAGCAGCCCTGGCCATGGCAGAAGAACGTCCTGCCCACCAGCACATTGTGGTGGAAACCCTCCTTAAGCCATGCCACCAAAGAGGCAGAGGGGGCATGATGCTGCTGTGGTAGGCACAGGACAGCTGGGTTATGTGGGCCATTAGCGGTGTGGGTAATCCAGCTCCCTGCTGCACACAGTCCTGAAGCCCAGGAGGGATCTGAGGTCTCCCTGAAACCTCACATCCCCACAGCCACTGCATTACTCATCTTGTCCCCCGCAGGGGACCGGATGCAGCCCAGCAGCAGGTAGGGGAGGAGAAAATACCACCAGAGGAGAGCAGTGTGATCCCTTCCCACCTGGTGGACACCAGCCTGGCCAGTGGGCAAGGGAGGTGTACGGGGGGGACGTGGCACCCAGGTGCCTCACGCTGCTGTAGGTGTTTCATCAGGCAGGGCACAAATGGTAGTTCAGGGCAGGTGTGGAAGGGAATGCACACCTCATCCATTTGCTCTTCAAAGGCTTTGTTTTGGAGATACAACCAACAGGAGAGGAGAGAGAGAGAGAGAGAAAGGACAAGGCCCCAGTCCTTTGCTGAGGTCTCAAGGTTAGAGATAGGCAAGTGTTTCCCTTTACTTTATTCCAGGAAAAAAAATCAAGACTTGGACAAAAACACTTATTCAACTGTGTCACACCTCGGTGTTTCACTTCCTCCCTCTCTGAAAAAAGGGGGAAAACTAGAAAAACTGCAGTCTTTTCCTCCATATTGACGAAATGGCTAGTTAACTTTTTTTGTTTCAAGCTCACGCTTAGGATAGAAGGCTACTTAAAATAGATGTAGCCTGCTTCTGCTACCAAGAAAATGTTTTATTTTTAGCTGAGCTAAACATTTGACCAAAATGTTGACCCAAATCACATTTTTTCTTTTTTCTCATGAGAAAAAAAAAAATAAATGTTAATTTCAGGTATTTCAGAAACAAAATATATTTTTTTTCAATCTCTTTGTTGGACCAGTGTACCACAAAACAACAAAAAAAGCTAACTCACAATCACAAGTAATAGCCCCAACAGTGAAGGAATACCTGGCTTACATTTAAGGTGGTTATGACTCTCATTTAAGCGATGTCTTAGAATTCTTTTGATCTTGGAGATTTAACCACTCAGCACTTATTAACTTCAGGGCATTAAATCCCCAATTGTGTTGGAAAAGAGGGTGCTATGTAGCTGCATTTGTTGCTACACTTTCGTACTGAGGCATTTGAATTGCTCCTGCTGTGCGTAGGTTGGAAAGATAGGTCGTTTGCCAAATGGCTGTACACACTTTCTTGTTTTGAAAAAATGTTGTTAGGATAACGATCTTGGCCCCACTGGCCAGAAGTTGCCCCTATTGTATTTTCCATTTAATTCTGGGTGATTGCTCCTGCAGTGATTCTGGGATGGCAAATATCTGTATTCTGATCTAATTCCTCCTGGCCTGGCCATGCGTTAACCATACTAAACAGTGTCTTTGAGGAGAGCACAGAGTTAAAAATATGATCCTTGAGAAATGAAAAGCTTATAAATGCTTAAATGCTTTTTTAATAAAGGGAAATTGCTGCAGGAAGTGATTCCTTATATCCCAGGCTCTGCCAATTGTTTCCAATCAGTGCAGCTTGGGGTAGCTATTATCTCACTAAGCTGTATTAATGTGTTTGTTGTTGCTGCCTTTCCTTTTAAACTAATCTATAGGTTAACTTGTGGTTCTGCTGTTTGACTTGTGGTTTGTTCATCGTAAAAGCTGTTTTGTGGGGTTCCTTTCACATCTCTAATCCCTCACAGTAGCACATAAACATCTCACTTCTCATTCCCCACTTGACAGTTGGCAATTAGCAGGATGTGGTACTCTGAAATGCTTCTGATGCTTCAAATGTCCCATTTGCCCAACCACTCTTCCTTCCCCTGAACCCAAAGAGACGGAGGACAGACACTTCTTCACCCTGAGGGTATAAGCCCTTCCATGTAGAGCCACATCTGCACAGACCTGTGTGCCAAGACCCACCACTGGGAGCAGCTCATAGCATGACCAACAACTTAAGAAATGGGTCACAGGCCTGCGCAGAACCCTGCAGTGGGCAGTTTGGGGACTACTTGAGATCCAGGTTTGATCTGGACTGCCAGGCTTCAATAAACAGCTTTACAGTGGGTTTCCTCCAGTGAAATTGTCTGTTCTTCATGCTTTTGGCCTCCAGAGAATCCTATGGCACTGAATCCCATGGATTAAACTATGCATTCAGTGAACACACATGTCCTCTGATTTTTCTTAAAGGCTGCTCTGATATGAGCACTGGCACAGACTGCAAAACAGTTTTGTACCGGCTGAGTCAACTTCCGTCTGTATTGCACCAGAAAAATAGCTCTGCCGTGCTAACAAGGTTTGCATCCAGACACTTGCAAGTGCAGGTGTGCATGATGAAGTACAAACAGACACAGAGGTGACCAGACACCAAGAAGTCTTGGCATGGTCATTCAGGATATGAGGGACGAGGAAGAAATGAAGATTTTGTGGGGAATGTTCTACTTTATGGATGCTCTTAAAAAAAAGAGGTTTGGTCCTGTTTCTGGACTATCTTGTTCCATGGAACCATTCAGGAACTGATGTTTTATGGGCTCTGGTTTTATGTTACATTCTGCAGTCTCAGAAAAATCTCAACTCAAGCAGACTAACGCATTATAATAACTTTTTAACTGGCAAAATCCTCAAGGCAGTAGCTTGTGACTAGATGAAAATGATAAAATCTCTTCCTAAAAGTTTGTAAAAATAATAATTCAGTGCAGTGCACCAAGCAAGTAGAAGCATGTCACCTCCAGTATCGATGACAAACTTCTCTCCTGCTAGAGGCTGGTACTGATGAATGGACAGCCTCCAGTCCTCAGTCAGTGGCAGGTTGGCACCATTTCCAACTCTTCCAGCAGCTTCAAACATCAGGCATTTTTTAATAAGCTCTACTGCTAAAAATTGATTCCTGCTTTCCTTGAAAACATGGATTTCTGTCCCTTGGCAATTGAAGTCAAAGTGACTATTCATGTGAATGAAGGTTGTAGACCATCCCTTTGGTTTATAGCTAAATACTGTCTGTTGGGCAGTCCCGGTGCACAACAGCGAGTGTGCAACCAGCTGCATGGGAGAGCCACAGAAAGAACAGGATGCATGTGTAAGTATTGCAAACCAGAACAATCTCTACAGCCTTATAAAGAAGGAAATATGAAACAGCGCATCAAAGATGGGATGTGGACCATAAACGCGCTGTTCTATCATTGAATGCCAAAGGTTGATTTGCATGCCTCATTTTAAATAATTAAACAGCAAAATGGTGTTGCCATCTGCCAACGTCCATCTGGTGGAGGGAACACAAAGCCCTGAGTGGGAAGCTGTCACCGAGCAAGATTCACTCAGTAATATGGGAGATCCCAGCAAGCAGCTCATAGATGCCTTGCGGTGTTGTCATCTTTTCTTCTCAGAAATGGCTGGCAGCCCCATTAGCCCCTGTTTAAATAAGGTTACTGGTAGAGCGTGCAGCCTTCCCAGTACAGACAGAAAAGTGTCTTTGTAGCATGTCCACATAGTAGATGTTGCAGGAAATGTTTTGTCATCAGAAACACTATAATGACATTTGTAAATGCAGGGACATGCCTAGCTTCAGTACCCTTGTTCAACTCTGACTACATTCATCCCTGCTCTGTAAAAAAAGAAATAGCAGCCAGAGAGAGGTCTAGAAGGTGATGATAATGTTCTGAGACACGGAAAGGTCTCTGTGAGGAAGGATTCAGAAGGTTCAGACTGCATTTTACACAAGAGAAAAATAAGAGGTGATGTGAAAGAGGTATGAAAGCAGTGAAAAGTGCAGAGAAGGCAACCTAGCCATTCTCAGTTACCCTTTCAAATACCTTTTCAAATGAGAGTGAGCAGCAACCTAGTGAAATTAAAAATACATTTTATACGCATCAAAGGGAATGCTGGGGCTGGTTCATGGCTAGTTGTGATTGTGGCACAAAGCAGATTCATTGAACTAGAGAACTGCAGTAAAGTATTTTTTCTTGATATTTCTTTAACTTTAGGAGCCCATTGTTTTTATTAATGTTGTAGAGTTCAAAGATATTTGTACAAGTATTTAAAGTATGCACAATTACATAAGCACAAGTACCAAACCATAGAGGATATTGTCTCTCCGGCTATACTCCACTCTAGTGTAAGAAATGTGCCCTATGGGGAAGAACCAGATCTTTCACCTGACAGTAGATTCCATCAGGGGCAGGGGGCACAATTGCAGTAGTGACACTCTGGGCAAGCAGTATGGTATCAGAGCATCCTCAGCCTCCCTTAGTAGCACTCCCACAGAGCTTTACTGCTACTGGGCACTGAACAATGCTAGCTGGCGCTAGCAGCCAGTGGGAACAGAGGGCACCTGCCCTTTGGCAAAAACAGGCTCATCTCTTTCAAAAGGCGAAATAATACAGTGCTATTACTAGCTACGATAAAGAGGGAGCTTATTCTAGCAAAGAATACATCTTTCAGTATGCGCTACCCCCTCTATTATTTGTGTTGCAAGAATGCTATAGCACGCCTGCCACTGTGTAGATGGGTACATAGAAAGAGATATCTCTGCACCAGATAGCATCACTTCTTATTGAAAACTGCCAACTGAATGCATTTTCACACATCACAGTGACACCAGCTTCATCCAGTTTCAGATTGCCATCTTATAAACCCAGCAGCATGACACTGGGAGGTACTAGCAACCGCAAACATCAAAAAAGTGTATGTGGCAAGGAAGTCTTTAAGGTTATCTGTGGGGAACATGGATGGCCTTCCTGCTACAGATGCCCAAAGAACGTATTCAATTTTGTCAGCTGTCTCAATTACTACTCCACTTTTTTTCTCATAATAAGGAGATTTTCTATACATTTGGCCCCAGTCTTCAATGCTGTTATCAGTATTTTGCATAAGGGTGATCAAGGTGTCTAGACCAATGGACTTCCCTGCGCTGCCAGATTATTTTAAAGGATAAAATGTTATTTCGGTTTTTGACTCTCATTATTTATGATAGTAGCATCTCAAACTGTGTCTTCTTTCTGGCACAATGTTCCTGTCCATGGCTGAGATTGACATAATGGCACTTTGGGGGGATTCTGCTTTCTTTAACGCTGTACACCTGTAGCCAAAGGAAACGGACAGGTGGAGGCAAGTCAAGGTTGTTGAAGTCCCTAGTAGGCTACTTTGCACCAGACATACAATATTTCTTCCTGAGATTATAAGGAGAGACATTACTGGAGCAATGCTGGAGTTGTCTGTTAGGTTTCAGAGAGCAGAGCGCCTGTGCCGCTCTGTCCCGCTATTTTATGTATGCATTTACACATCCCTACTCTAGTTTTTTGCTGGGGTGTGTCTTTTTGCCCAGCACCTGAATGAGCAGAACTGGAGGAGATGGATGATATTCTTCTGTCAAAGTTTTGATGTTTTTGCAGTTCAAACACTAGTTTTCTCAGAGAGTAAAGCTAGATTTGCTCTGGCCTTTTTCTGTTTCTGGGGTTCCAGAATTGTCAAGGGCGGAGGGGATTTATTAGTAGAAAATAGAGTTGGGAACATTACTTTTGCTTCTGAAGCATTTGTGTGATTTCATGCAAAAAAATGTAACTTCATATTTCCAGAAAAGAACAGGAAAACTTGCTGCCATTTTAAGGTAGTTGCTGTTGTTAACCAAGGTCGAACTGGAGCACAGGTGGTAGCTGATCTCATCCTGAGGAGTTTCTTTCTGAGCTTTCTGGTATCTTGGCCTCCGATTGCCATTGCTGGGGATGAGCAGACTCCTTCCTCTTGCAGAACGAACATCACTGCTGGTGCTGTAGAAGATGCAGTTTACAGCCCTGGCACTAACTGAAGTGAGCCTGCTGTGATATATTTTAAACCATTATAACAGTATTTGGTACTTTCCATTTAAAAGGCAAGTGCTAAAATAAATTGAGGCAATTCTTATTTAGATACTGGAAAGTTGCAGGATAAGGAAGGAAAAAAAGCAAAACAAAGCTAAACAACCCAAACCAGCCAGAATCCAAATCTGTGTTTTAAATCTTCCCAATCTATTTAAGTTACTGTACCAGCTCAGCTCAATATCTAAAACAAAGAAAATGAATTATGGAACAGTACGAGGAGAGCTTGTTAATTTTCCCACTGATGCGCTGTGAAATGGAAGCTTTATTCTAAGAATATCATATCCTCAGGGCTCTGTCTGGGGAGACGCTGACAAATACAAATGTCCTTACAGTTTTTCTTTTATTCTTGCATTATGGTGTATTCCAGACAGATTTCCAAAATTATATATAATAATATATAATCTGTAGTTGTGGTTTGGTGTAGTTCAAGGCTGTGATTTTCCATGACACAACCATGCCCTGTTTGAAAATGGAAGATCAAGTGCATATAATGAAAGACAGATCAAATTCTGGAAGAATTTGTTTATTTCTTAATCAATATTAATATATGTGACTTTAATTTCAGCATCTTTTCTCCTGTTACGTACCAAGGGAACATTAACAACAACAGCAGCTTTACATTTTTATAGAGTCTTTCATCAAGAAGAATTCAAAAGTGTTTTACAAACCTCAGACAAAATTCCTCTTTGATCAACACTGAGAATCTCTTAATCCATGGTGCAAATCTCTGTTGCACTTTCTGTGCCTTTTTCTGCACATAGGACTTCATTGATTTCTGCAGGAATCGTGTGTGTGAAACAAGTTCAGAATGTGTAATAGCAATCTGCACTGCAGATAAAAAGAAAAAAAATATTGTACATGTATGGATTCATTGCCCATCACAGAAGTGCACCACTGCTAGAATGGACCCTAGTTGTCTTATGCTAAAAAAAAATAATAATAAATCTGGTCTTGCTTCTCTAACTACGAACACACTCTGTGGTGTTGCAGAATAGGATCTTCCTTAAAGAAGGAAAGCTAAGCACATTTCCTCCTGTACAGAAATTTACTTCTTTGTCACAGGGAGCCTTCACTTCCAGATCCTTTAAATCTCTTCGTAAAAGCAGAGGGTCAGATCTGACTGCCAGTTCCTGGCTGGCAGCTGTTCTGAGGCGAGTGCTGTGGGTGCAAGCAATTTTCGCAGCCCTAGCCACTTCCACAGCAAAGCCTGTTGGACCCTGCCTATTGCAAACATCAGGAGAAGGCTCCCATAATTTCCAGAGCATCTGTACTATGTGTGTGCAAACCTTGCTAAGCTGGACATGCTGGCCTGGAATCTTGAAAAATAAAATCTCTTGGGAAAGAGATTCCCAAGAGAAAATTTTAGATTTGGAGATGCCCTCCATATTTTAGTTTTCTTGTCTGCAGCCAAATCAGGAGGTGCAGAGAGGATGCAGGAAACAGGGTTTCACAAACTGATTCCAGGTTTGATTTGGACAAAAACCTGAGTTATCTCCGTCTGATGCAGCTCTTTCATCTTTAGAGCTTATGTTGTGTTTCTGATTAGAGTTTAAAAATGCTCAGGAACACTTTCTTTTTTAATCATCAGAAAATGATGAGCAACTTCCCGCTGAGATGAGTGGAGAACCCAAAGTTATCATTAATTCTGCAGACACTTCTATTCAGTAATCAAGATTTCAATCCTTGTGTTGAACTATAAATCTCTGACCCTGCCATGTCCCGTTTTAGTAGGACATTCTGTTTCTCATGAGAAGAACCGTACTTTTTAATGAGAAAATCATTCAGAATTAAATGTCCCCTAGGGATGCTATTTGAAAAAGTAAAACGCCTCACTTGCAAAGACAGGTGTAATAATGTGATGAGGAATCTTTTAGCTACTTAATTTGAAAAAAGAGAGAATATTGGCTGTATCAATGTGAACAATATTGGTCCATCTCAAAATGCAGTTTTCAATTTATGGAGTCATGTTGATTTATCTCACTGGATGAGCTGCCCCAGTGAATTTATCCCTGTGTTTAAAAGCCTTTCCCTTCCAAATGGTGGATGTTGCTGTTTAAACAATCACTTTCCTTACATTTCCTCTTGCTGGTACATCTACATCTGAGTTTGTATTCACGTTTTTAACGTGTTTGCTAACAGGGTTGTTAATTATTATTCACACCGTTAGCAACAAGAGTTCATGTTCTGTCAGTGGTGTTAATCACATATGTTAGAAACATGATTGCACAATGCAAATGCAATCCTATCTACAACAGCATTCCTTTTAATTGCCAGCCTAAAATAGCCCTAATCATACACTGTAAATTCAAAGGGGGCTGGAAGTCATAAGGAACTCCATAGGAACACTTCTTTAAGTGTCTTTGAAAACCCCAGGCCCAGTAAAGCCCATGCCAAAGTCCATAAGTTGAGCTCACCCTCCAGTCGCAGACAACGAGGCAGCAGTACAAGGTATTGCTGTGACATTGCTCCTCTCCTGGAGTCCTCATGCCAGCTTCTGAAACTTTACCTTCAGTTCTTCGACTTGCTTGCCATTTAGAGGGAAGAGTTTGAGGTAAGCAGTGGAAATCTTAAGTAACACTGCAAATAATTAAACTTAGTGATAATTTGATGCTTTTCATCTTCAAAGTGCTTTGCAAACATTAATTAGGTGTGCTCAGCAAAACCTCATAGAGTGGAAGCCACTCAGTCCCTGTGTTCTGTGAAGTGACTTCCTTCGCTGTCCCCTGCACACTATTTTTAGAGCCTGCCTCACGTTTCCTTACTTTCTCTTCACATGGTGCACACCTTTTCTGTGATGAAAGCCATGCTGACTTAGTAATGGGGAAAGGGGGAAGGTTTTAAAATTAAATAGTCTTTTAAAACAGCAATTAGCTTGGATTTTCCTGGAAGAACTGAGGCCTATGAAGATCAGAAGCAGGCACCTTCATACCCTGTGCCAGCCTCCAAACCTTCAAACCTCCCGTCCCCTTTGAACATGAAAAGCTCTGTTCCAGGCGCACCAAGAGGTGGATCCGCTGGCTGATGGTCAGCGTGAGCGTGCGTCCCACTGTGAACAAAGTCATGGCAAATTTCAGCGCACGCCTGGCTGCCAGGTTTCCTTGCCCAGTAACAGGTCTAAAAATACGGCCATAGGGAGGAGAATGTTATCTTCATGGCACTGCCACCACTTTGTCACAGAGCTCTGCTTCTTCCTCAGGATCAGGAATACGTCTGTCTTTCTGGAGTCTCGTGTCCATGAGGAGACAGACTCAACATTTTTTGCAAATTGTCCTTTTTTGGGACACAAATGAACAAATTTTGTTTAGCTCTTTTATCATGGCTGCTCTCCTTTCATGGCTATCTGCTCAGCCCTGGACTGGCTCAGCTCCTGCTCCAGGAGAGCTGCTGAGGTTTTCTCTACAGAAGCAGCCCCGTTCTCCCATTGCCTCACTCTTTTCTTTTGGTAACTGCTGTAACAGATGTGTCCAGATTATTTGGTGTTGTGTATTTTCCAGCCCGTGTGGCTGGGCTCCTGATGACCTCCTTCAAGAGTTTTGCAGTCATGGTGCACTAATGTTATCAAGCAGCTGTTCAGGCACCAGCTCTTCAATTGAGTTGCCTGCCTTCCTTTTGTGAGCTTGATGTTTGCTTTTCCAAAAGAATGGGATAGCCTTCCTACTACAAGTGGGAACACACAAAATGAAGATGGAGGCTGTGGATCTCAGTTCAGGAAGTGTCTTCTGAAAAGAAAAAGGCTTTTTTTTTTTCCTACTTGTTTGTAGAGAGGACAAATAGGCAGGTAGTCCAAAATCATCTTATTCATTCAGTTTGGCAGACCCAAAAACTAGTCATAAAGCACAGGTCTCCTGGCTGCACAGTAGCTTATGAAGAGAAAGCCCAGCGGTCAGCTGTATTTCTGGTTTTCCATATGGCTTCACAAAACCACTTTGCTTCTCAGTGTCTCGGGTCCCCACATGAGAGGGTGTTGTGGGAATAAACAGTGGAGGGTGGGAGAGGAGGGGAGGTGAATAGCCAAGTTCATCCAGAAAGGCACCGTGGAGGCCTCGCAAATGCTTACAGACTTCCCAGCCATTGCACTACGTCGGATTTTACTGCTTCCCATTAACAATAGCTTGACATCACTTCCTGGAACAAAATGACTGTATTAAACTAAGTATTTCCTTTATAACATGTAGTTACTCAGCTACTTATTTTTGGCTGGCAATGCTAACTTGAGCTCTTGTTTTGACTCCATTTCCTGACCAGCCCCAATGTATTGTCTGTCTTCTAGCATAATCCTAAAATAGTCTAGCCTGGCCTCTGGGAAAGCAGGCACTGATGAATTTACACACTTATCTTGAAAATGTTTAGTTTTTCAGAACTGTTGCAGAAAATATTTGCCGTGCAAGTTATGTGACACTTTAATCTTAAAAAAGAAAAAAATATATTTCATCAAAAGGAATGGTATTTGTTTGGTCTTCCAGATACTAGTTGTATTTCTACAGTATTACCCCAAGCTCCAAAAGAAAGCACCATACCTCCCCAGAATGCTTTGTAATAAAGTTCCCTGCTGTGTGCCTGTAACGGTTTCATGCGTATCACTTTGAGTTTTCTACAGGAACACAAAGTGCCTGGCATAAACAGCTCCAGCATCAACACTGGGAATGCAGCAACTGAGTAGAGCTATGGGAAATTCCTTCATAGCAATATTTTTTCATCAGTGAAAACACATGATTTGGTGACAGTAAAATGGTTTGAAAATTGCAGTGGATAATATGTGCTACTGCAAATACTGTTTTCTGGTAAAAACAATTTAAGCCTTTCATTTTGGTATTGAAAAAAATAATTCCGCTTCTATTCTAATATTTCCTTCAATTTAATTTTTAATTTAAAAACTTCTGGATGCTGAAGTCACAGAAAAAATATTTGATCTGAGGCTGAAGAAAATGTTACAGCTAACTTAAAGTTGTTACCAAAAATGTTGGAAATCATTCATTGCAGGTCAACTGCAACTGATTTTCTCCCATCATTTTTCAGCATAGCCAGAAAAAAAAAAATCAAAATGTCAGTTATTCACACAGCTCTGTTATTGATTCTTGTCATTGTTCTTTATCTGATGGCTTCACGTAGCAATGCAAGGCAAGTTGGAGAAGACGAGGGGGACTTAAGCCCATTGTAACTCCAGTAGGATTATATGGGCTTACATTATGTATTTGTTTGCCTCACCAGGCCTTCATTTACAGCCAAGGGGCAGTTATTTCTTAATAAATCAATTGCTTGTGATCACTTGTCCATACCTTTTCCTTTTCACAACTCCATGTAAAGGATGTCAGCATAAATGAGAAGAATGCCCCATTAAGTTCATAATACACAAGACCTTCCAACTTCACCTCATCATTAAAATCGTTACAGACCTCCAGAGCCTTCTTTGAACTCACCTTACTTTGCTAGATAAAGGCCAGCAGGTGAAGAGTCACAACAGCAACAAACACAAACGAAGGAGAGTTGAGAGAGGTTCTATTTCAGAAAATGACTATTGTTCATGTAATGACATTTTGGGGCATAGTATTTTATAGGCAACCAGGAGGGCAAGCATCAAACACAGAGGATATTTTTAAAAAAACTCAAGTGGAATTTTTGTTTGTTTTTGACTGTTTGTTTCTGTTGCTGAGGATGCAACTGTGAAGAGCTCTTCCAGCCGTAAGCCATGAAGCTAACACTAGTGGTGAAACACTCGTGAAGTCAAAGGTTTCAAACAGTTCATAACAGCAACATTGTCATCTGTGCTGCATCTGAAAGAGCATTCCCACCACATGGAGGTGGGTTTTGTTGTTTTTTTCCTTATTAAGAAACCCTTTTCAAAGACATTTTCTCTGCTAGACAACAGCGTGATGTCCAGCATTCATCAGTGGCAGACTACAGTCTGATAAGACAGAATATCTGAAATGACTTTAAACTCAGACCTCACCTGTGATTTCATCACCAGCAACCACAGGGACCCACAGCCGTGCACGAGTGCTCTGATAGGCACGCACACGATTACAGTGCAAACTGGCAGAGGAGTTGCTGTGCTGAGAGGAGATAGCATTGAGCTACTCTCTTCTGAAGGGCTTCTTTGCAGTCCGTGGAACTGGCCTTTAATCAGAAGAACCCCCCCAAATTTTTTTGTCTCGTCTGAGTTGGCGTGTCCTTAGGACTTTGCCAGCTTCTGCCTGAGCGTTCGTCTCACCGTTTGTTATGCAACTGAGAGATGGAGAGTGGGGTTGGGAAACTTCTACCTTGGAAAATTCAGGATTAAGCCTTTAAGTAACACACTTTCCAGTCTGCAATGCAGCATTAAAATGTAGAACCACCACTAATAAGACCAGAAGTATTGTTTTGATTAAATACCGAGTTAGTCATTGAGCATCTCTCTACACATCGTACCGTATATCTGCATAATTTAGAGCACAGTAGTCATTCAGCATGTGGATATGGGGAAGTTTTAGTCTTTGTGGGCCATCTTGCCTTTATTCACTGCTTCACCACTATGCTTTTTACTGCCAGGCTGATTTCTAAGCTCTGGTTTGTCTTTCTTAGGAAAAATATCACAATACTTTAATAATATCATGCTATTGATCTCAAATAATATGCAGCTTGACCCTGCAGAGACATCTTTGCCTCAACAGCAGGAAAGAACAGGTACCTCATAGCAGCTTTGCCCTATCTCACATGCTTTCCATAACAGTAAGTCCTGCACCTCATCCAATGAATAAAGCATATTGTAGATTTCCTCTCTTTCCTCCTCTCTTTCCAAGAACCTCATCATGCTGTCAAAAATTACAGCAAAAGAATGCATCCTCTTTTCAAGCAGAACCCTCCAACAGCAGGAAGAGCCTTCAGTGAGGATGTCAGGCAGTGGGGATGAAAGGGGAAGACACAGCGGTTTGTGCCCTGGCAGAGGTGACAACCTGTGGCTGGGACCACAAGGGAAAGGGCAGGATAGCTGGGATTGCCAGGGGGATTTCCACTTGATCATTTCTTGTCTTTTCAGTATTTCCCTTTCTTGCATAAGCATCCTTCCAAAATAGTGGGGGTTTCTCACCAAACACATACATCTGATTTGCCTCCTCCTGAGCTGCATGGTGCCTGGGGATGGAGCGTGCCAGCAGCACTGCCCTGGCTGGCTTGCGAGGAGGTAAAGAAAAATGTAACCCCTCCTGTGGAACTGCAAGGGGGAAGCAGCTGAGGATATGTGATCACCCAACACAGAGTTTGGGCTTGCCACCGGGGTGAGCATTTCTGCTCTGAGGAGAACTGTGGAAGAATGCTTTTAATGATGATATTTAAGGTCCCTTCCAACTCAGACCATCCTATGATTCTATAATAACTGCAGCTGTTGCTGTGCCTGGGTTTGACTCCCAGTGCCTGTAGCAGCTGGAGCAGGGAGCAGCACGGAGCAGAGGCACAGCAGATGCACAGAGGCTTCTTAAGAGAGCACATCTTTTGTACCGACTCCAAGGGAATAATGTCACCTACTCAGCCACCAGCCCCACTTTCCACAGTGCCTGAGTTTTTCTTCAGAAGTTTCCTATTCAAGTGCTTAGCTTGACCAGGGCTGACCTTGCTTAGCTTATGAGATGTAACAAGATCACTGCCTGAGGTGTGAAATGACACTGGAATGGAGGTCATGATCTTACGGAGAGCATCTTCTTCCTCTGCTGCTCCGTCTCCTCCAGGTTCCCCTGCCCCAGCATCTGACTAATCAGGCAGAAACAAACGCACCACGCTTATAGCACATCGCTGGCAGAATAAAAATCTGTCCTTTTGGCTATTCAGCCATCTCAGCGGAACAGATTTTTTTTTTATTTTTTTGTATGTATATGAATCCAAAGATCAAGCAGTTCCTTTTTTTATGATTTTTTTTCTTGTTGATACTTCAACAGAAACTAAAAGTGTTTTCTATAGCTCTGTCTCTGCAAGATGCCAAAACAGATTAACAGACAGATGAACAGACAGTGGCTTTTAAGCAATGTGGACAGAACACCAAATCAATCACTCTGAATGAATAATACATTTAAGAACTGCAGCAATAGGAACAGCAGAAAATTCATCTGCATCTACACTGAAACTACCTGGACCCATTTCAAGGTGGAATATTCTGCAGAAAGTACAGAAGAAGCTTTTATTTTGGTATTTCAAATACAATAAGAATAAATTTGTGTATGTGTCAATCTGTCACACACTAGAGAGGGCTGGCTTATTGAATGGGTATTCCTATGTAAAGCTTTAGATCAAGCTATGGAGAATATATAGTTTTTTTATTATTATTATTATTTTATTTACAGGGCATTAGAATAACACAGTATACAAACAACATTCATAAATGACTTCTCATATGAACTGCTATAAAAAACCCTTTCTGTAGGGAGCCATGGGTTGAATAATGTTTTTATTGTGATGCAGTCAAGAATGAGCATTAGAAGCAAACTTAGCAGGATAAACTTAAAGATAAATCAAGTTGCCCCCCCCCCCCCAAA
>VXAA01003989.1:1104330-1116627 GCA_013399115.1 Anseranas semipalmata
AAAAAAAATGAAATTCAAGTACAGGTTTCAGCAACAAGCCTAACTGACAAAAGAAAGGGGGTGAAGAGTCCCTCTGCTGAGTTAAACCAGGCTTGGATCCACAGGGACATTTCAATTGCCTTGTTTATTTTTATCGTTGACACTAAGCTGCCTTTCTGAGGTGAATGGAAAAATGAAAAGCCCCAAAGGCTGCTAACATTTCTTTGGGGGAAGATGACTCTGCTGTGGGTGGTAAATCCAATCTCTCTCTGTCATGGGAAAATTTGTAGGAAACCCCCAAAGAAGGACCTCACTGTTCTCACTCATCTGTCGTGTCACAGTAACCTGTGTTATAGGAGAACATAAGGCTGTTGAGGTGGGCAAAGATTTGTTTGCCCATGTCTGTCTAACAGCAGTTAACTCAGGAAGGTTGTCACAGAGTAAATGAGAAGGAAACAGCCACCATTCATGAGCTGGTGGCTCCTGGTACAAATCCTGCTTTTAGAGTTCTCCTACAGCAGAAGATTAAAAATGATGCAACATGTAGATTGCAGCAGTCATATTATGTTTGCCTGCACGTTCAGGATGGCAGGGAATAGATGATATGGGCACACTCCTGAGCCTTTTGCTGAAACTGATTTCTGAGGTTTTGAGGGGTTTGGAGTAGAAAGGAGAAGCCTTCACTAGATTAATAATGACCTTCCTAAGTACGTGGTTGGACAACTGGGTCTAGAAACATGCCAGCAGCTCCCCAAGGGAGGAGCAGGCATGAGACCAGTAGTGTCTTCTTCTTGCGGTGGCACCCAATTGGATAGAAATGGCCTCCGTCCCCTCTATGTCTGTCCTGAGAATGGATTCAAGCTGCTGCCTACCTCAGAAGGGAGGCTCAGGGACCTGGTTGGTTGCAGGTTGTCTGTACTGTCCCTTACTGGGCTTTGTGCTGCCTACAGTTTTAAAGCAGATATTCTAAAAACATCTTAAATGTGTATTCTTCTCCTATTATTGAAGTGGCAAGACAAACCAGAAGCTGTAACCTGGGTACCATGCAGCATGGCAGAGCTTGAGGTTCCCAGGAGTACAGAGGCCAGCTCTGGCTGCCCCTGGATGCACAGGCTCACAGCTACAAAGGACCAGGGATCCACACAAACCGATGTGACAGATCCCTCTGAGGCCTTCCCCAAATCTTGAGTGCCTCCTCAATCCATGATCCATGGGAAGCTGTGATGTTGAATTATTCAATGCTGCCCAAAATGCCAAGTGTTGATGTGGGAAATGCATGTCATGCACCTCCAAGTCTTTGCACTGGCTTAACGGCATCATTCTACAGAGCATCAGGGATAATTCCTGCCTTCTTAAAATACAGCAAACCTTCACTTACTTCTGCCCACATGTAGGAACAGGTGATGGCTGATTTCTTCTCCTTAGGGGGAATCCCTCAAAACATAGGGGATACGGAGGAAGGGATGGGGCCAGAGACCCACAGAGACCTGTTCTTCTTAGGACACTGCATGTTCCTCCTCATCATCTTAGGGAGTAGAAGTACCAGACAAGGAGTAATCTTCCTGGGAGTGAATTATCAATGCCAAAAATAATGTTTCTTTCTCCAATTCTCTATTGCTTTAATTCTTCTCTGCCCATCAGACTTAAAGCTGAGAATCTGAGCTAGCATATTTGTGAAAAAGCAACCCAAAAAAAGAGAAAGAGGAGAAACACAGCCTTTGCCAAGTGACGCAGCTTCATTCCTTCACATTTTTATTTAAATGACTAAAATCATGCAGATTACTTGGGATCAATTTTGCTCACCTTTGCAAATGGCTAAGCAGTTACATTAATGTTCATTCTTCATAAATCTGAAGAAGAATGGAAAAAAAACAGTTTAATGAAGAATCAGCAGGACTTTTGCTTTCCAACTTCTGCATCCTTCTAAAAGGTGAGCAACAGAAAGAGAGAGAGGGGAGTAACCAAAAGAGTATACGCTACACAGTTCACGCATTCTCAGGCAAAATTATTTTCTCAGATGCTCCCGAGATCTGTGGTGTCTCTGCACTCCGGCACAAACTGTAGGGAGACAAGGGCTTTTTTTTTAGATCTGAGTCAGAGGAGCACTTTCCTCAAGAGATCAAATGAGCACTAATCAGGAAGAATGTTTGGTTATTAAATGCATCATTGAGCCCTTTAAATATCACTTGTTGGATCATAAATTCCTATTAAACATAGATAATCCATCATTGTCTCATGCAGATAGAAGATAAAAATAGTAAGAGATTAGCCAGCCATTCACCTCTGTCCCCGAGTCTCTCCTTCCATACACTTTAAGACAGGTGATACTGCTGGAATCTTCAACCCTCAGCCTATGGTTTGCACAGTACTTTCTCTGCACTTCATACTCTGCTCACTTATTTCTGCTCAGGGCCCTCTTTGCATTGATCACACATCTTGTTACCTTCACTCTCTCGCACTCTGCACATGGGTCTCAGCTTAACTGAGTGCTTTCCCAAGCTGGGTGTCCCTGATAACAACATACCCACTACCACCTTTACAAGCTGCTCTTTTAACATTTTTCCTCTGTCTGGGAACAGTATGCTTCTTTGGGAAGGGAATTCCCAAATGCATCAAATGCAGCTGTGTTTCCTTCCCTTTTTTTCACCTGACGACATTGGTGCATGTGCCCACCACAGGACTTGACATCTCTGGCTTCACGTGTTGTAAGAAAAGACAGGAAAGGCTTCTGCTGCAGGGAAACCTTCAGCCTTGTTGTTTTGAGTGTAATTGTACTCGTGCTTGTGAAGATCTTGCTGCAGAGCAGCAGGGAAAGCTAGCTGGCTTCCTGGAGTGCGTGGGAGGCCATGAGTAGGTGGCAACTAAAAATTGTAACTGAGTTTGGAGGGTTTTTAAATCGTTATTACTAGTATTTTGGACTCTACAGCAAGATTACAAGTCTTAAGAGTTGCTCAGCTGTATGTAACTTACCTACAGAAATGTGTTATTATATATGCTTCTCATAAACAAATGTTACATCAAGAATAAGAAATTATTGATCATTCTGTTCAGGCTAAAATGGTTTTTCTTTTCAGTCTCCAACAGGGCTTTGGCAAGATGATTTTAAAAATAACTAGAATTTGGAACCCAGATTGCATTCCCTGCCAGATTATAATGATCACTTCAACCAGGGCTGGGTGAATTTCAAAATGCTTGGAGGCTCGGTTCAAGACAGTGCCCTCCAGTCAGTGATATTTTTAGCGATGGGCAAACCCAAAAATTTGGGTGGTTATCCAGAGTTCATCTGTACTGCCCAAATGCCTACAGTCTGCAAAAATGGGCTGGAAAGCGTTCAAGGAAGATGGGTTTTGCACTATTTCCAGTACTGCCTATTTCTGCTCAGGTCAGGAATCCTAGGAGAAAAATCCTCTTTCTTCATACTGTATTGCTGCATTTCTGTTTCCAGTCATAGCTTAAAAGTGCAGAGTCTGGCAAACAAACTTGGAAAAGCAGCTGAGTTAAAAATGAACCGTTCTGAAAGGCAAAATGATGGTTCATGTTTGGGTGGTGGTTCAGGTATGTTCCTATTGTGGGATTTAACCCTACTTCTACCAAAAGCAGAGGGAACTTTGCATGGCTGATCACAACAGAAGATCTGTTTCACACCTTCCTATTAATATATCTCCAAGTAACCTTATACTACTGATGCAGTACCATGTTAGATAGGAGAGAATTCCCTGAGGATTACAGCTTCCTGGCAGTTCTTGGTAGTTTGCTTTTCTTTCCTGCCATGCCAGATACCAGCCATGATATAAAACTGTTCTGTAGTAAGTAAATGAGTATTCAATGTCTTTCAGGCGAAGAACTGTGAGCTACTCAAACCAATTAATGACTTTGAGCCACATTCATCCCCAGCAACTTAAACAATTTCAGTGAAGTTGCACCAGTGGGCAATCAGATTTAATCTAGATTTAATCTTTTGATTTCATGTGAGAGTCCTGGCTATATGAAGTCTTAACAACTAATAACTCAGCTGGCTTTTGGGATGAGGCTGTAGATGGAGAGTGAAGATGGCGAAGATGGGTTCCTGAATACTAAATGGGCACTCTGGAAGAATTTCTAAAGAAGTAAAGTTATCTTAGGCCTCACTGGGGAGAGCCTGAAATGCTTCTGCCATGGGAAAAGCCCAGCCTGCCATATTCCAGGAGATTTCCAATGATACAAACTCAGCAGTTTAAGGCATAACTTGCTTCTGGTCTTTGGGACATGAGCCCCTGAATCTAAGAAAACAAGACTGCATTCTTGTTTTCTTCCAAACAGCATGTGCTTTTTAAATCTTTGCATAAATACTGAAGCATTATACTTTTCTTCCTGAGCAGCACTTCCCTTCATGGTGCCTATCGCAGCCTCTGTCAACACAGCCTTGCCCTGGCTCTGTATCGCAGCACCATTAAGAGAGGCAGGAAATTTCCTTGAGATAGCAATTTCTGACAGGGTTCAAGATCCATTTCTCAATTAGCCCTCTAATTGGCAGTACCAGGGGCTGATTTCCGGTTGCAGCAGTAACAAGCGACTTGCTTCATGTCATGCTTTTGCCTGCTATTTGTTCCTGCAGGAGTTCACCAATAAAGATATATGCAGACCTCAGACCTCAGCACAGCAGGGATCTTTACAGCAGCACATCCTTCTGCTTTTTGCTCGGAAGTCATAAACTTAGATTATTTTGTACCATACTACTTCTTGTATCAGTGCTCCATTTTGCAGTTTACTAACCCACTCAGAATAAAACCAGAAGCACAGCTGAACAACCCTCCGCAAACAAAATTCACATCAAACTCTTTGAGATGTTGGCCAGCTTTTTTGTTTGTTTGTTTGATTGATTGTTTTTTGTTTAATTGTTTGCTTGTTTTTCCCTTCCTGTTTTGAACTCATTTGTACTTCCAAATTTGGGCCAGGACCAGAAGCTAAAATATTCAAAAGCTCCAGATAATATTTTTATATAGTACAGTTTTGACCCCTCGAGGTGTTTTACACTTTCAGTAAGATCTGGGGACCTTCAGATCATCAGCTGGCTTTAGTGGAGAGGACAGAGGCTCCAACTCAAATGACCTTATGCAAAATCTAGTATTGATCTAGTTTTAGATGTTTTCTGGAGAGTGGAGATGTCTTCCTGCAGTGCTGCCTCTGCCTTCTTTTAGGTTTTGGACTTTCATAGTTCACTTCCTTCAAGTCTGAGAATGTGAGACTGAGCATCTATGACCCAAGCTGGAACCAAAAAGAGCTTTGTAGCAGCTCTGAGAGCTCGCCCCTTCCCCAGCACTGAGTGTAATACATTTCTGTGATGTTTGCTCAGGCTGGCTTATTTGAAATGCAGTTCTGCCTGAAGCCAAAGTTTTCAGAGCTGGTTTCCTGCTTAACTAGAAATTCAAATGTAAGCAGCCAGATTTGGAAGCCAAAATGTAGCCACTTGAGCTGGAAAATTTGGGTTCCAAATGAACGACTTCCGTTGAGCTGAAGATCAATCACAAATGAAAGGCACACACCATCCATTTCTTTAGGCAAGTGATGCCACCACTGGGATGGAGACAATCAATTGCCTGGGGCAGGGCTACTGACATCAGATGGGAGGGCTGAGCAGTCTAACCTTGGAGGTCTGCCCTTCACTTGGCACTGACTCAGGCTGCAACTCAGCTAAGCACATGCTCAACTTTAAGCAGATGCTGAAGCACTTTGTTGAATTCAGGTCTCAGGAAAACTGAACTTGTTAATGCTGAGATCACTTGAGTGCTTTCTTGTTGAATTTTTTTACACTTAATTTATTATGACAAGAGAGATAAAGTATAGACTATTAAGTCTAATTAATGGCACATGAAGCAACATTGATACGTAAGTGCGGAGAGAAGTGAAACAGTCGGAGCATATACTGCTCCCTCTTCCTTTCTTCCCTTTTTCAGAACGCAACCATCACGAAGGACCTGATCCCACCCTCCTTTAAAGTTAAAGGTTTGTGGTTACTTTTTGTCTATAGACCTGAGCAAGAACCACCACACGCCACATTGCTCATCCACAGCTCTAAGAAGCATCGCTCCACCTCCAAGCCACAGCCCTGCTTTCTGCAGCAGGCAATGAGGCAGAGAACAGGGATGTAACCTTATTATGGTCTGGAGCACCAACGGCGATGTCCATGCTCCTTCTCTCCCTCCACCCTGGAAACAGCTCTTGCAGCACTTACTACAGGAAAGACAGTCTGCCAGGTAAACGGTCTCCTGTAGCCTCCTCCATTTAGTCCTTCTTTCTGTCCCAAGCCTGCTGGATGGCCTCTTCTGGAGATGAGGCTGCTGTCTGAGCTTTCCCATCAGGCTCTGGAGGTCCATGCACCACAGCAACTAGCTGCGTTAGACACCAATAAACACAAGAATACAACAGACATCAGTAGAAGGACACTTAAGAGCACACGTTAAATAATTAACTCTTACAACAGCCTGGTGAGGCAGGATTCCCAATTTCACCACAGGAGAAAGCAGAAGCAGAAAGGTTAAGCAATTTGCTCAAGGTCACAGGAGAAGTAATTGTCAGTGGAGGGATTAAGACTTGGGAATTTATAGCTGCTGGTACTGTGTGCAGGCCACTAGATCACAGTCTCTGGCACTCCAGAGAGTCAGGTTGCTTATTCTTCCAGTAAAACGCTAAACCCAGTGCTTTGACCTTTCCTGGTGTTATCAGATTAAGTGCTTTCTTAACTCCAGGTTGTAGAGGGTAATGGAGCTGGGGAGGAAGGGACAGAGTGAAACTGGTATGTTCAATGCTTGTGTAAGAGGCTTTTCCTCGACCCATCTGAGAAGTGCTTGCTATCTGGCTTTCTGCAGCATGGGAGAGAGTACAGCGACGAAGGAGGCTTCGGAAGTGTCCCGTTTTCACTAGCAGACACTGACACAGACGTTTCAGTTGTTATAGTGGGGGAGTGGGCAGATTTGTATCATTCACAGGAAGCCAAGTGCTGCCCATGAATCTGGAGTCCTTATGGAACATATAAATAATCTGCAATTCACTGAAATATACATATGGGAATCTTCTGAAATGCTGACATGTAAAATTAAGTCTTTCCAGCCCACTATTATTATGCTGTGAGGAGCTTCAGCTTCAAAGACACAGGTCCACCTACCTCCCTTCTTGGAGCCTGCCGCTGTTCAATTACTTCATCCTGTTTCTACATCAGCCATTGATGTAGATGCACCTTGATGGAGAGGCCATCAAGATGTGGCAGTCTGCATGGCTACAGGCAGGGTTCCCAGCTCTGTAGGCACAACTGCCAGTGAATGTGTGACTGGCCAGGGCATGGAGGAGGAGCACTCTGAGGAAGAGAGGCCACCATGCTCAGGACCCCCTTGCCCAAGCCACATAGAAGTATTTGAGGAGATGGTGAACCCTGCTCCTGCTTTACTAACCTGAAATAGGTGTCTTTCCCACACTTATGGGAGCATGGTGGTGCCACAAGAAGATGTTGCCCCTCCTTTTGTGGTGTTTATGATCAGTAGTTCAATGGGACCCAAAATCCCTGTACCGTAATGGCAATTGCCTCCTGTGTGATGCTAGGCACTAGTTCTTCTTCCACCCACTTCACCTCACTCTCTCTGGACCTCAGGTAGCAGCTCTTCATCTCACACAGGCACCACAATAGCCGGGAGAGTGGACCTTCACTTTTGGTGAAGGGAGAAATGTGCCTCTGCATTGCCAGTGCTGAACAAGTGTTGAGCAAAGAGAGCCTTTCCTGGTGTCCAAAGGTATATCCAGAGCTGCTGAGCAAGTCTGGGAATAGCCATGTGGGATCTCACATTGGAGCCATCTCTACGCACTTCTGTTTTTACCTGCAGACCTTGACGCCACAATGGCCTTCCTGTCTGCACAACCCAGAGGAACAGCTGGCCTCAGAGCAGTGACCGCACTTTCAGTAATCAGCTCATGCTGCCTCTGATGATTAGCAAGAAACCTAATGCAAAATGAGTGTTATGTGAATCTGTAAGTAGATGGGCCTAAAGGGTCTCCTGAAAGCAGATGCAATAGCATACGGTGCCAATTCCCTCCCGAGAGGCTTTGCCAGGCTGCTCTTGAGAGCTGCAGGTTTGAATGTTTTATAAGAAATGAAGGACAGCTTGAGAGATTTTAAATGGAAACAAACACCGTGGTTTATAAACCCAGACCTTGTGAAGTATGAGGTACCTTCCCTAGGACGGCTTAATAAGAGGGTAAAAATGAGAAGTATGTGTGTGTGTATGCATATAAGAGCTATTTTTTTATATGTACCTACATACATATATATAGCATTTCTCACCTTGGATATTTCAGTTTTGATACATGATTGGTTTCCTCTAATTTTACATCTCACCTGAATGCATAAGTCACTTGACAATCCTGTGCCTCAAAGTCAGGCAGTTAATTCAGGCTACACTAGAGCTAAACACTTCCCTCTTTTCAGTTGTCTGCTTGAAATACAAGCCCATGTGATCTGCTAATTTACATAATATCTTCTGACAAGCTGACTCTGAAGTCATCTTGGGTGATTTGTTTCTCTTTTCAAAACAAAATGGGAGACAGTAACATCCAAGGGAATGAGCGTAACTATTTCCCTCAGAATGAACGACTCCAGCTCCTGGAGCTCTGGTTTCTCTGGAGGTAGCAGGATCAGAAATTATGCAGCTGCCATGGAGATGGAGGCAGAAAATCTCTAAGGGGATCTGGAACTACATCAAGTGGGTCAGATCTCTGTCTTCCTATTACACAAACTAGAAGACATTCTGAGATGCTCGTCTTCTCCAGGCAATGGCTCTAGTGTTACACCCTGAGTGACAGCCAGGAGGGTCACATGAGCCAGGAGCTTAACCATGTGTTTTGTCTCCCTGAAATAACATGCAGTGGTGCTTTGCCTCTTGCAGAGCTAGAAACTAAGACAGATTAATCTTTTCTACTATTAAAGAAAAAAAAAGTTTCCTATAGATTATCCTTTCACTGAGCCAGAAACCTTTGACAATTTGGTCCCAACATATCCTGTCTAAGAAGTCAATTAGCTCCATAAATGACAACACATTAGAAAAAAAAAAAACAGAAGCTGATATAGAAATACCTTGCTTTATTAAGCCTAGCCAATTTTCTGTCAACAAAAATTATGCTTCTGAAGTGATATGGAACAAGAATCAAACATGAAAGCATACAAGTATCCACTTTTGAGCCCTTGAACTGTTATAAGAAACCACTTCTTCTTGGTATTTCTGCTACACAGAATGAATTTTCATTACCTGAAGTATCTATTATCTAATGAATAAGAAACTTGTATTATGCAATAAAGTGTAGTATGAACAAAATCCTGGAAAACATACATCACTTCATGGTGAATTCTTGTGGCAGAAATGGTATTTTTAGTGACTTCTGTGGCACGATGTGTCACCAACCGTATTACTAAGTTTGCAGTCAAACTTCATCTTAACTTCTAAACAACAGAAATAATTTCATAAATAAGCGTGTGCTGGTCAGGGAACATATAATTTTTTTCATCAGGACATCATGCTCCAGATCCTCGGTTGCAGTTGAGGAATGCAATTCCCAATGCAGCGTGGTTCATGTGCAGTCTGAAACCTATGGCAATTTGAAGTTCTGCCAACCAAAAATGGCACAAACAGTCCAAAATGTGAAGACAGGGTCTAGAGCTGTTAGGCCACCCTTGCTCTGGGAGAAATAATTGCACATTAATCCATCTGTAGGCATGAAATCCACAAACATTACAGCCTGAAGAACCTCCAAACACTGGGACATGCCCTGATGGCTCTGGTCTCTCCTTTATAGCACTTTAGAGAAAATTTGGGGAAAATACATATTTTCAGCTCCCAAGAAAAGAGTTGCTATACTTTGAATCTTGAAAGCTCCACCTGTTGTTTTAGCACTCAAGGATGGTGTCCATGTCTGTGTTGCATTCTGTTCCATTGCTAGGGTGTCATGGTTTTCCTATCAGCAGCAAAACAGAAAACAGAGTTTGCCGATATATCCAAACATATCACAAGATATGTCATGCTCAGTCCCTGCTATTTCATCCAGTTTTGCAAATAGGGAAGTACATCCAAAAAACACTCTGGTTGGGCACTTTGATGAAAGAGCAGACTTAATGGCAGGGGTAGCCTAATGACCTATTAGGTTAAACACAGAGTTGGTTAGTAGTGTGAAGAACCTGTGTCAGCTGCAAGAGACATAAGAGATTTATCTGTCTGGAAAATGGTGGCAATAGCTGAATTACACCACAAACATTACAAAGAACAAACACGAAGGCTGAGATGGGTGTAGCTCCAACAGAAAGAGGAGTGCCTGGGTTGTAGCTGAGTCAAGTGCTTTGCTTTTAACATCAGGTAGCAGCAGATGTGCAGATGCGTGGGGAGTGGTGCAGTTAACACTCTGCTCTGAGGAAGCGTGAGGAACCATAAAGAACAGCAAAATATTGTTTACAGAAGCCAAACAGCCAAGGCTGAATCTGCCGTGATAACAAATCCATAAAGTTATACTGGAGCACTAGTCATGAGGAGCAGGAGTTTGGCAGAGTGCCTGTGACTGTGGAAATAATTGATATTTTCTGTTAGGTGGCCAGAACACAGGAAAAAAAAAAAAAAAAAGGAAAAAAAAATCAGTCTGAGTTGTCCAGAAACACTTTTCCCCCTTTTTTTTTCAGCAAGCAAAAAAATAAACTGTCTTGAGCCAAAGAAACATTTTGTTCAACCCAAAACATTTTGCTTCCCCACATCTTTAATCAGAGCAAAAGGAAAGGGAAATGCAGGGATAGGTTCACATCTGGGCTCAGGGGTTACTCAGGATGCTGAGGAGGACACAGGACCTGCTCCCTTCCTCCTCCGAAGCCCAGCGGCTCAGGCCCTCCCCTGAAACATGGGTGAGGCATACTGAACCACCCCAATGGGGAAGGAAATGGGAAGGAGAAGTCTGAAAAGACCGATCGACGCTTTCTGCAAGATGCTGGAAGCTCTGCAAGGACATCTGAAGGGGAACAAGGTCAGAACCTCTACCGAGAGGCCATCCAGAGCACAGGCATCCTTGGCTACCTCATTTCTGACCCCAGACAGGCTCAAAAGCCACACAAAGGAAAGCCTGGGGAAGATGGTCAGGCATGGGATAGCTCTTGTGCAAGAGGCTGGGAACAAGGTAAATCTCCAGAGAGGTAGGTAGGAAACGTAGGGTTACTCTATGGGACGGAGACAACCTAAGATGAACTAAAATGCTCAAGACAGGGTGGGGAGAGAAGCCTAGATTTTTGTCTTTTTTTATTTTTTTGGCAGCGGGCTATAAATCCATTGTGAGGGAGGGACAGAAAAACAACCAAAAAGGGAGACAGAAAGGGATGAACACTCGCCAGCTCAGAGTGGGTGAGAATGAGTGGGTGCTCATATGGTAAATGTAGGTGAATGCCAGTATTTGCTCCAAAAATTCAAGTGTCTTTTGCTCTGCATATACAAGTATTTTTAACCTGAGTGAAACAATTTCAGTAGAGTAGACAGTCAATACTCAAAATATCTTAAAGCTCAGTAGTGAAGGTCCCTTCCAAAAGTACAAAATCAGACAGAGAAGGGACAAATCAGACTGAGAGGGGCCCCGTCCCAGGTCTGTGTCCTCACATTTGGATGGCAAGTATGCATGTAAAGATGCATGTAAGGATGCAATGGAGGGAGGTGGGGAGAAGAAGGTAAAAGGGGTATTCTTTATGATTAACTACTCCAATTTCCAAAGAATCTGTCAAGCTGCAGAAGGAAAATCTCTGAGCTGAAGATGCTACTACTACATCCATTGAATGCATCTGCTTTTCTTTTTTACATTCCCTGAAAATATTTGCTGAATTGTTTTTCCTGTCCTGACACTGAAATAAATGATTTGTTGATGATTTTTTTTTTCTGAGACTAGTAACACTGTATACTTCAACAAAATACAGCAGCCAGGTGGAATACTGCATCTGTGCTCCTATGCCAAAGAACAAACATAGATAGACAGCTTCAGTAGGAAGCCATAATTTAAAGCATGCAAAGGAAAAAAAAACACAACCAAAATCTTGATTTAAATGCCATAACTTTAGATACCTGCCACAAGTCAAAGCCACTTTCTCCCAGTCTCCCTCCCCTCTGCCTGTGAGCACAAGGCAGCCACCCAGCTTATTTCCTTCTCTTCATACTCACTACAGGTAACTTGGGTATTCATTGATGACTCCTTCCTAAGGAATGTTGAAAACCCTCTCCAGCAGGTAGAATTTACTACATTGTAATCTGTTTCTATACAGCTTAATGAAATAGAAAAAAAAAAAAA
>VXAA01003989.1:1116683-1141967 GCA_013399115.1 Anseranas semipalmata
TCCTCAAAATCCTCCTCAAATCCAAATCTGTACAGCACACAATTACAAGCAATATATAATAGCACTCATTTATAGCCTGCTGGAATTTATTCACACTGTGAGGAAGAACACAGGATACCAGGGACCTCATCCCAGCTTGAATGAGGTATAGTACCTCTATCTCATTTCCTCCCACTGCAGGAGCTCCAAGCTGCACTCCCACCTACAGACCGGAGCACCCAGTGCAGATTTAGGTGGCTCCAGAAGCTGCTTCCTTCCTACACCGCGTGGGGACTGGGGTGTCACTTAAATCCCCTTCCAAACTCTTCTTCCACTCCCTTGGTCTGCTCTGAAGGGCAGAAGCATCCACAAGAGACTCCGTGTTCCCATGGCCTGATCCTGCTCTTAACAGTGTGATAATTAAGATATCCTGGTTTTCAAAAAAAAAAAAAAAAATCAACTTGAGAAGTAGCCAATTAAAAAAAAAAAATCTGGTTACTTCCTGTCTCAGATCAGTCTGAAAATGAAACACTATGCAAGCACAAAAAGTGATTATGTTACTCACAGCCTCCAGCTATTCTGACTTCACTGGATGGATGCCTTACAAGCATCTATTGTTCTTGGAGATAGCCTGAGACTTGTTTCCCAGAGAGATTATTACATATTCTTGCTACGAGGGGGAAAAAAGGCTCTGATATTGTGTCATGTCATCTCTTCAGTGGTATCTCGTATGCAATACGCTGTGGAAGTGTGAGAGGGAAGAAAACAAACCTGCTATATGACTAGTGGAGTTGAACCATTCGTATTATGGGCTCAAAAGCATATATTTAATTCATGATTGACTCCAGCTCCACCTCTGTACTCCCTGCTAGCTCTCAGGACCTTTATACTCTGCCCTTCAAAACAGCAAACCTTTCTATGTGGTTGCCAAAATATACATTTCTGCTCCACCCCACCCATCGCCTGCCTCCACCCAGCAGCTTCGTTTACTGAGACCACTCGATGGTTTAACGGAGCTGAATCCCTTGGAAGGGCTGCTCCAGCAAGCCTTCTGAGGCTGGAGGGGCCATCCCTTGCCTTCACTGTGTGTGTTAACCAAAGCCCTGTAGAGATGACAGCAGCTCTCCTGCAGACTTCCCGAAGCTCTGAGTTCAGCCCTCTGTTTGTGATGGGGTTGGCTGCTTATACGATTGACGTATAAATGGAAATGTGCAGTGGGAGATGATGATGGGGTGCTCTCCAAAAGCATGTGTAAAGCTCTTCATCCACATGGTCAGCAATAAGTTCACTCCATGGGACAGTATCTAAATACTCAAGGATATGTTGTGACCAAACTCCGTAAGATATGTCACTACAATTTTCCCATCTCAGTAAACATGAAAAAAAAAAAAAAGTGTTTTGAATCTTCATGATGTTGTGCAGGTTGGTAATTTATGAACAAGCTTCCGCACCTGGTATCACTAAATATCAAAACCTTTTTCTCTTCAGAACTGGCTTTTTTTGGACAGGAACAAAACTCCTCAGTGATTCAGCAGGTCCAGGAACCAGACGCGGGTAACAAAGTGTTATGGCTCAGTAGGAATGAATGCTTCATCTCCACCTCTCTACGGATGCTCACAAACAACATCTAACTGTATTGCCAGTGGTTACAATGGGCCACTACTCCGCAGCATCCCTTGGTCTTATTTAAAGGGGTATGGCAGCCAACAGAGAGCAAACAGCAGGTTACAGGGCTACTTTCTTCTTCCCACCAGAACTTCATCTGCTTGCACTAGTACTTCCTAGGTCCCACCTTTCCCAAGCATCCTTTCCAAAAACGCAACTGGCAGTGGGGTGCATACTGCAGGTGTTTACAGGGTGGATGAGGAGATGCCTCAGGGTGCCCTTTTCTGGTTAGACTGAATCCAGAGAAGACATGACATACATTATATCATCATGGATTATGACTGAACCAGCTGTCACACTAAGATCTTATATTCTGGATGACAACATCATGTAATCTCAGACATCACAGAGGTGAAAAGCTAAAACAAAGAAAGTGGCAAAACATGGCAAGAGAAATCACAGTCGCTATAAAATAATTGCAGTAAGTCTACTTTGGATTTTGTTTTCATGTTTCTTTTAGGCCACAGTTTGCAGGACAGCTTGTTATTACCTTCACTCAGCCCTGATATGCTGTTTCAGTTACTGTACTGTCTTCCAACATCTCTCCCAATAGGATTCACCTGAGGGATTGTTATTTGTATTACAGTCCTACAGGATCACCCAGGGAAAGCAAACCAGACCAAAGAAGAAGGTAAGGGGGCACATGTCTTGCTAAATCTGTATGTAAGAAACCTGAGCAAAGCAAATGTCTGTTTATTTTGTTCGTGAGAATTGGGGCAAAATACCATGTGAAGGTGGAGGTGTGGTTTACAGCTGCTGGAGAGAGAAGAAGACTTTAAAGTTGAAATGGATGGATCAAAGCAAAAGCACTGCAACCTGGGCAGGTTTATGCCCTGGCTAATCTCTGCTTCATCTTGTATGGGAAAACTGAAAGAACAATAACCTGCTGCCTGCCTTAGAGACTGTTCTCAGAGGGAGGGGGTCTTTAAAAGAAAAATAATCATCATCACTGTCATCACCGTCGTTGCCATCATCACCATCATCACCATCACCATTGTATCCAGCCTGTTTCTCCCCTTTTCTCTATGCCAGTCTGTGAAGCCGAGGTACCCGCTGTTTCTCACCCCGTGAGGCCTGAGGCAGGAGGAGCTGCACTGAGCCACAGCACTGCAGAGGATGGGGAGCCACAAGACATGGCCAGCCCTCTATCTGGAGAGAAGTCTTTTCTGGTGGCACTGCCCCAGGCAAGTGGGACGCCTGGGCCCACAGAGGGGAGACAGGCAAAGCGCAGGAGTGGGGACAGAAGCACGGCAAAGCCACCACAGAGGCAGGGGGAGAAAGCCAAACCAAGGTAGAAACTGAATGGAGGACACTTTGGGGGTAGGGAAGTTGAGATCTTCCCCTTTTTTATTTCTTCTTGGACCTGTCACAAATTCCCCGTAAGGTGTATCTGACAGGAAGGGGGAGTCTAATAGAGGTAACAGAATGGATAATTAGCGGACATGGTATCAAGATGGCTCAGAATGCCAGTTCTGGGGATTTCTGAAAAACAAAACAAAACAAAACAAACAAACAACAACAGCAAACACTTGTGCATGAAGCAAGCATGCAAGAGAAAAATGATGTTTTGACTGTCCTGCTCAGGGACTGCTCATTCTTGTCATCTCAAACCACACCACTCCAAAAGAGATGCTGACATCCAGGCCACGTGGATGCCTCAAAGATGAGCCAATTGCCCTTTCACAAAGCCTCTGAGTTGGGGGCTGAGAGTGGGATGGCCTTCACTTGTTCAAAACGTTTCATCCAAAATGTCTTGAAAAGCCTTCTGGACACTCCAGGCTGATCTGCATTGCTAATAGGACATTATGGACTTTTATAGCTTCTCTTCTAAGATAAAAAAACATATAATGCCCCCCCACAGCATCCATGTGAGATCAGCAGAGATTATAATCTTTATTTTATTGAAGAGGAATGGGCAGGGAGGGGGCATGAGCCTCTTCAAAATTTATAATCACATGATATCAGGTGCCGCAAACATATTGAGGAGAAATCACAAGAGGCTAAGCACCTACATTGACACTTTAAGTCTTAAAGTGTCTGGACAAAATGGCTTTTTCTTTGGTCTCTGACACAGCTGATAATAAAGCTCTCATTTCCTGATTTGCAGAGATGTTCTTTAACCAGAAGTCCTTTCCCAAAAGAGGTTATGCTAACAGCAGCCTCTTAACACAAACAAGCACATCAACACTTATGTGAGATTGCAACCTCTTTCCTGTGCCCTGGTCGGGTGATCATTGATATGTCTCCTTTATCCTACTTGGCAATGACAGCTACTTTATGTTAAATGTAACATTTAAGCATTGCGTTCACCCCACACACGTTTTACTGAGGTTCAAGAGACACAAATAAGCTTTGCCTAGTTAACATCCCAAATTTAGGACCTTGTGTGGACTAGGCCCCTTGCTGGCACTTTGTCGCTAGGCAAACTTAGCTTCACAGGAAAGGCCAAAGGAGAACAGTCATATTTCCTGTCAGTTACAGCTCCCTTCATCTTTGAAGTCATTCTGGAGATGAAGGAGGGCCTGAATATTCGTAAGTATTTTTAATTAAAGTCTTCTGAGTCTATAAGTCATGTGGCGGAGTTCATAGCCTGCCGTTCTGGAATTGAAGGCTATCAGCTTGAGAGTAGTCAAGGTCCCTCAAAACCACACAAGTAAGAACCAGAGCCGAGCAAATCATTTGCAGCCATTTTTTTTTTTCATGAACTTCACCTTTGTCTGAGAATTCTCTATAAACAGATCACAACATTCACTAATTTATTCGTTTTTTATGTTCAATGGTAATGTCAGCAAATAACTTCCTCTCTGTAGAGCAGTCCATAATAAATTATAATATGCAATACAAGCCATATACATCTATTTCCCTTTTTCTTTCCTGGTAAGGGGAGTTAGGTAACAAAGCAGTGCAGTGTAAATTTTACAAGAAAATAAACTATTCAGAATTTGCTGTTGGTCAGTACATGAACATCTCTGTTTAAAATTCACTAGGCAAGCCCTCATGCTTGTAGAGCTTGCATATACAAATGAATGCAGAAGTCAACCACAGAAGGACTGCTGAACTCAATCAAATCAAAATTCTCTTTCAAATTCAAATTGTTACATACATTTTTTCCTCTTTTCCTACTCACTACACTCCGCTGGGTAGCAAAGAAAAACCACACATATCCGCTTCAGGTCCTGGAGGTTCTCACAAACCCTTCTCTTATTTTTTCCAGCTACATGACCAAAAGATCTCCAAAATCTGATGCCCAATTCAGCAAAAAACACGATGTTGTCAATCACTTAAAATCATGCTCTTTTGTAGAAGCCAAATTATTTTAATATGAAATTAGACACTGGTTGACTAGAAAAGTTCTCTTTCTCACCTCTGTCCTCTGCCAGTTCCCCTTGAAAAGATGAGGCAGGGCTAGAAAATACAAACAGACATAAAACCAAGCATGGCTGAGTTTCACACGGAAAAACATTGCTCAGCTAGCACCATGGGCTAGGCAACACTAACACGGAAATCTTAATCCGCTCCCAAACTCCCAGGAATGACTTAACCAAACACGTCCAGTCTCTGCCTGATTTTAAGCTTGCGTTGCAGACAATGCCCCAAGAATACCTGAGCTGTTTTCCCACAGTGCTGGCTGGGCTTTCCATGCCACTCCTGAAGGATGTGACAGGAGCCAGAGCTCCAGCCTCACCAGGCACATCACCAAACATGCCCACCTGAACATCAGCCCCTGATGTACCTACACAAACCATGCTACCTACTGCACGGACAGATGTGATCAGCTATAAGGTGTGTGCAAATATGTGCCTGGAGGCTGAAACAAAGCTTGGGAAATCTGTGGCATCTCAAGTATACGCAGTGTATATACTTCACTGTTTGGTAGTAGCAGGCCCCACATGTCCTGATACTGTTCTTTATATTTTCTGTAACAGTACTACACACTGCATTTCTACATAGTGCAAACAAACATTCCCATTTGAACCATGTCATCTACCCAATCTCAAGATGATTAGACAGTGTGCATGCTCATAGCACCTAAGGCTTGCAGCAGCTGCAGGGGAAATACTTAGCAGGACAGAGTCTACACAGTGTAAGCCTAGAAAGGCTGAATCTTTTTCTAACATGCAAATTTTTGTGCAATATATTGCAAATGTGCTCCAAAGAACTCTTCTAGGAAAAGCATTTACTATGAATAAATATTAGATGTTCCTAGTTAACAGTAATTTGTTCAAATTCTGCTTTGCTTTGAAATCTTGAGGCAGAAGGTAGCAGAAAGAGAAAAATTATGAAGTCTTTTTTTTCCAAAATAAATATATTTTTGTAATTAGGCACTCTGATCCTAATCCAGTGCATGCACTACCTCTGCTGAAAATCAGAATTTTTATTTTATGGAATGAATTGAATGCCCAGTTGCTTCTTGAAAAACAAAACAAAACCACACAGAGGTATCCAGCATGGCTCAACGCCTGCATAATCATGACCACAGGAAGTCAATTCTTCTCACTGTTGTATAATAATGTAATTTCACAGATACATTCGACTCCTTTGTGCTTCAGGGTGAAAGATAGTGACTGCTCACTGGAGGCCAGCTCTTGCACACCTTAAACAGATGAGCTGTCCCCATTGATTTCAGGCTGTCATCGTAAGCTCTTCCACCTCCTCATATAGTTTGCATCAGCACATGTGCTCGAGGTGCGTTTGCTGGGTTAGGCTGAAGATCAGAAGTAGCAGTCGCAACAGAGCTGTCTGTACACAGCGCTTTGGGAAGGAGGTGTTGGATTGGAGATGTCAAAAAGTGATGAGCCTTAAAAATATTTTTATCTCACGCTCTACTACAAGCTTTGCTTCCCCCAATTGAACACCAGCACAATGGAGGCGCTTTCATACTAACTCCAAGCAGCCTACATGACAAAAGTCTTTGTAACCATGTGCAGTATCAAAGCTCCCTCTGTGTTTAAAAAAAGTGTTACAAAATTTTTAGTGTTGTTGACTTGCTTGGGTTCATTCACTCATTCCCTTGCTCTTGTGGCCCTTTGAATTCACTTTCCACCAAAACATTCGGGCTTAATATTCCCAAAATAGCTGTCGGCAGGAAATGTTAGAGTTCTTAGTCTGAGGAATAACAGGGCCGTCAGCTGATCTGAATCACCGAGGGTGGGATTTTCAGGCTGTGTGCTGCTGACGCGGAGGAGGAGTGTGCCTCTCCCTGTAGCTCCCCATGGGGTTCGCAGCGACGTTCGTGAGCATGAGGGTGGCTGCAAACCCTCACCAGCCACTCGCTGCAGCTCACAGGCGCGGTGTGAGACATGCAAACTGTGATCTGGTTATCAGCAAAAAGCCCTCAACACCTCCTGAATGGAAATAAAGAAATAAAGAAACAGAGTGGCAGCTGAGATTGGCTTGCCCTCGCTTGCATGGGGACCTGCTCCAATGCCCACTGAGGCTGGTGGAAATACTCTCCTGGAACCTGGTGTGCTTTGGAACAAGCCTAGGTTATTTGTTTGATGTTTTTGCTTCAGAAAATAATTAGTGGCACCTGATCTTTATTTGTCAGCAAATCTGCTTTCCCCATTTGCTCTTGGAGTTATATACTGACATAGCCTACAAAGTTCCTGAACAAATGAACGTGGCCCAGCCATCTCTTTCCATGACCTGATTTTACCTCTGCCCTGTACAAACCCACTTTCCTCTCATGTTTGGTGCTGATACTGGAAATTACAAAAGAAACAACAGAATTTCTTGTTACTGGTGATTTCATGGCTATAGATGAGGCTCTATACACTGAGCAATGTTAAAGAAGAGCCCTAGACTTTCTGTGCCCCAACCAGACTCGCTGGGGATGCCCACCAGCAGCCTCTGACCAGCACCCCAGGAGCTGGACCTGCCCTGCCCATTTCCCAGTTTCTTCCCACTTCTTCATGAATCAAGAGCCACAGTTAGTGACCAACCATGCCTGACCCTGACTGCACCTCTGCACTACCCCAAAACTGCTCCAGAGCAGAGCAGCAGGTCCAAAGGCCATTCTGTTTAAAAGACAGTTCTGGTTCCTGATTAATTCCAAGTTTGTACAGCCTGGAAACTGTACTGTGGTCATACAGTACACAGAAATGAAATGAAAAATCTTCTAAAATTTGGTGTGCAATTGCATCTTGCCAGAAACATCAATTTTCAAGTCAAAGTAACCTGTGAGAAAAGGCTGGGCCAGGTCTATTTGCAACTTTGTCAGAAAATGAAAAGATGCCCAAATCACCCTGTTGCAGGTGTTCTGGCCATCCTTGCTGCCAGCCTTCCTTCACCATGCTCTGGAAGGAGACACTGTTTGAAAGACAGACTTGGGAGAGAAAGTGATGGATCTTCACATTGTCCTCTCACAGGAACAAATGCAGGGAAAAATGAGAGGCACCATCTTTGGATCAGATCCACGCTCAGACTGGTTGCTGCCGACCTTAAAATCAGTGGGAATGGAGCATGAACTGGGATTTTCATGGGTGGCTTTCTGCATCTTCAGGTGCCTAAGTACCTCCAAAAATCACCCCTCAGGCTGTCTGTGTCAGGGTTTCCCTGGTGCGCGGAGCACCGGTGTGGGGACCTGCTTATGCACAGGCTCAGGGCTGCAACTGGGTGGCTCAGGTGCTGTGTGAGAACCCCAGCAGGTCTGTGCTGTGATCCACCACAAGCTGCTGGAAGAAAGCCACTCCCAGTTATTGTTTTGGCATGGTTTCACTCATTGCTGCAAACGCTTCCCACATTTCTGAGCACAGCAGTCACCTTCTCACTCATATTAAAACCAGACGCAGGTCAGATACAGCAACGGTTAACACGATGCATTCGCTTTCCTAGGCTTAGCACCTCAGCCATTGCAAGAAGTGCTCTCTTGCCTGCCAGAGCTGAATTATTAAGAGGGAGACTGCCAGACAGTCAGATTGCGGTCAGTGCAGCAGAGGAAGAAACAGACTGTGCCCAGCTTATTGCGTGCCTGATAATAGAAATTTCCAGCTTCACGATGAATGTAGGAGCTGACGGACATCACGCTGAGCCCTGGAGAAAACAGCACGAGATGTGCATAAACACCTCATCAAATAGCACTGAGCGCGCTTTCACCCACTGCTGACTTGGTAAAGTATATCTTGGTTTAAAATGTGAGCCCCAGGATCACACACGGCTGAGTTCCTCCTGGTGGGGTGAAACAGCAAGTTGTACCTCATTCACGGATGGAAAAGCATTCAGAGAGCAACACTGGTCTTCCAGGCGCTTTCCTCTATCCTGTTTTCCCTCCCGGTGGTATAAAGTCTCTCCAGACGAATGAGTATCAAGGCTCCTGCTAACTCTGTGTACATCTTAATGATCACTCAGAATGGTAATTAGCTGCACATACATTGCAGAAAATGATCTTTATTAATTAGAGAAGGATGTTAGACATGAGCAATGCTACTTCCCACTGAAACTCTCCCATATATATATATACAACTGAAGTGTAGTTATGATGAGCATATCAGATTCAAGGAGGAAATATTCATACGGGACCAATCTTCTGACAGTGAATGGTGATTCCCCCTCAGAGGTATAGCTACAGGAGCTTTACACAGAGGAGGATTGTGGCTGAGTGCTGCTGCTCTCAGCAGAGGAAGCTGAAGTGTTTGAGTCTGGGGTGAGCCTGAGCCAGAAATCTGACTCATAGGAAATATTTTTCCAGGTGATCACAAGAGGATGGCTTTGGAAGGAAGGAGCTTGTTAAAACAGTCAGTGGGTCCCTCTTTCTCCTGCCACTATCTCAGCATCTCCATTGTTGCCACCATCTGAGTCCTGCCAGATCACTGGGAGAAGGCATCTCTAGTGGACAACCCAAAGGCAGGTAATGTACAGACCAGAGAAGCTCTCTGCTACGCCGGAGGAGTAGGAAAGAAGCAAGGAGTGCCCTTGGAACATCTATCTGCTCCACTCCCTCCAGGGGTCTGTCCCCCACACGATGCTAACTGGAGCCACCTGCACTTGGTGACCTTTCTCCACCTCCATCTCTCCAACCACTCCCACTCTTCTTTGGAAAAGGTGTCATTAAGCAGAAGTGCTGAGACAGGTGAATCACCACAGCTCTGTGCTGGGACAAAAAATGCTTGAAGCAGCACAGTCCCCTTGCCGGGCTTGGCTCATAGCACGGTATTATGGGTTTCCCTGTGGTTGCTTCTGGAGATCAGAAGAGTTGGAGACCAAGGAAATGCTGTTTCTTAATGGGCAACTCTTCCCACAGCATACCAAGAAGAAAGCTGACTGCATTACCAGGCAGCAACAGTTATAGCCTATGGGAGGCAACTTTAGGCTCAGCTGGTGTCCGGCTTGTACTCATCCTGCCCGCAGCTGCTTTCCCTGGTCAAAAAGCCCTGAAAAGCCCAGGGAATCCAGCCAGGGCTGCACTGCAGGGGTAGGACCCAGGCGCTGGAAACCTGCACAGATGGTGCCTTTAGAGAGCGGGCTGTATCTGAATGCAGGCTGAGCAACGAAAGAAAACCTCCCTGCATGGGGTCTGGTGGACTCATTGTACTGCCAGTCACTGTTCTCTCTGACTTTGCTCATGCTCCCAGGTTGACATATCCAATATTAATGAGGCATTTATACTCCATCATGGAACTCTCTAAGAACACACATTTACTCCTAATAGGGTGTGCTGTTAAATTCATTAATATCATTTACTCTTTCTGTTATTTGGGGGAGGATGATGTATAGCAGGGCTCCAAAGCAATACAACACACAGCAGCAGGCTGGATGTTTTGTGCTGCCCATGCCTTGGCTAATCAGCATGGCTATAAGTAAGCAGGATTTTGTGCTTGCATGGTGTCGTGTGTTTCTCAGAGCACTCTGAGAATATCAGTGACATGGCAAGTGACAAGCGTATCAGTGACACTAGGACAGGGGGAAATTAGCTGTGAGCTAGTGAAAACCACAAGAGGAAATACATTTTCCACTGGAATGGTTCTTTCTGAGCCAAATGCCCAAGCTGGAGAGTTTGGTGACTGATAACATTTGTTGTCACAGATGCTAAAATACAACCGTAACCAAATCCATCATGTCTCATCTGTTCAGTGGCTGCCATTTCACCAGCTGGGGTGGGTACATTGCCCCCAACATGGAGATGAAGAACCATTATGTTGATTCATCCCACCTGCCAGAGAAGGCAGTTCTCACTGCTCTAAAATACTAATGGTTATGAGTCTTAGAGAGAAATAACGGGGGTAAAGAGTCCTCTAGGAAGGGCTGAGCTGAAAAGGAAGCTCAGGCTCATGAGGGTTCATTTCACATCAGCAAATAGTAAAGAGAAACCCCAATGTGCATGCATGCACATAGTAGGAGCAGGAAACAGCATGGACCTAGAGGCATATCAGGCCACAACTATGCAGAGATTTTTAAAAAACACAGGCACACACCCATGCATTCACATACCTTAGCTGGAGATCTTCCTAGCAGAAGAGACTGTCTAGGATGTGCAGAAATGTTTCCCTATACTTTTGCATGGCAACCTTGGAGATCTTTAACATTGGGATTTTGATAAAGTTATCTCGTGAGGGAAGGAAAGTACAAAGTTCAAACAGGCTCGAATATCACAAACAGTTTATACCCTGCCTGCTGATGTTCTTGCTCTTGCAGCATACTCCTCCAGAAGGCAGCAGCAGCAGCAGCAGCAGCTTTGTTTGTGCATCTAATTTGGAAGGGTTTGGAGGGAGGGACAAAGGATCGTCTGTGCATCTCTTCAGTATGAAGCCTGCTATTACCTGCCTGCTCAGGATGTTATCATTGCTCTAAGGAAACATGCTTGGACTGCAGAAAAGGCATGAACTGCATTAATTCTGCCCAGCACCTGTGTATTTAGTACTCTTTCATGCTAATATTTACCATGCATAATTGTATCACAGAGGTGGCCGCCAGACATCTTGGTGGCTATGTAGGGAACGTGGAGACACAGCTCTTAAGGGCAGGGAGGAGTTTTAAGATTGAAGGGCATGCATTTTAGAATTGATTGATCAGTGCACAAATCATTTCACTGTAGAGATATAAACTGTCATGTGGTTTAAGAGATGGAGGCAAGTTCAGCCACCCCTCTCAGATTTTCAGGGCACTCTAAAGATTTATTTGATGTTGAAATGGTGTGCACTTCCTCATATTGTTAAATATTTCTTCATAGCCTCCATGATTTGTCATTTTTTCACTTTTTTTTTTTTTTTTTAAACAGAAGTGTGCATTTTGAACCGTGACTCATCACAAGAGGTGGAGCTTGTGGCAAACCTTCTGGCCAAGTAGTGACAGAAAACAGCATGAGCCCTGCTGGAGAATGCACATGTGCTCAACGCAGCCAGCAAACCACGCAGGGCAATGCCGTTATTCCTTCCTCTCCCCCTTCTCCATCACCTTGGGCCATGGGGTCTGCTCTGTCTCCTGCTGAGGACTTTGGCTGAAGGCCCAGCCATGTGGTTGTCCCTGGGGTGTCTCTTCCAGCATGCTGTCCTCGTGCAACTTGTATTCATGCTGCCTTTGTCAGGACCCACTTGATTTCTCACTGGTGTCAAACACGCTGCACCTCAGACCAAAACCTCAGGCAGATGTGCAACAAAACTTTTTTCTTTCTTTCTTTTTTTTTTTTTTTCCCTGTGAATTTGACGAAGAAATGTTTCGCCTGCAGACATGCACGGTGCACCTCTGCCTCTCTCCAGGACACCTGAACTGGGTGCTGTCCGGCCCAGTGCAGAGAAAGGCCCCAGGTGCTGGTGGGGCTTGGCCACCAAGCTAGGACAGATCAACAGGGTTGCAAAGCTGCAGCCCCACTACCCCACTGCAGCCTGCCCGCCTCCCCAAATACCAGTCTGCAGATGGGATGCCCTACGTTATGCTAGATGGCAAGCTATGCCCTAAGTCATTTTGCTCTCTCACAGTGGGCAGCATGATAATTTAATAGCAAACTGATGTTTTGAAGGCTACAAAGTCTGGGGAAATAGTAACAAGGAGGAGAAAGTGTCATGCCAGCAAGCAGCTTTCACTGTGTGATGTGAGGCAGGGAAAGCTTCCAGGGGAAAAATGCCACTCCCAGCTAAAAATAAAGTCAGCCCAGGAAGCCTAAACCCAACAGCTTGTCTGCTGCTAACTGAAGCAGTGCTGGCTGAGAGAGGAGATATTGATCAGCTTCTCAAAGGAAGCAACAGAACACCTTCTGCATTGGAATATATCTTATATTTACTAGTTTGTGGCACGATATAGAAGGTGAGGGCTTTGCTGTTTTGACAGCAGTATGAGATCCTTTCATGCAAATCACAGAGTTGAAAGCGCAAGGTGACACCTGCTTGAAAGGAAGGATTTTCTAGTCAAGTAATGGAGGCTTTTGGGTTCGGAAACCCCTATTCTGTTCCACAGCACCAGCAAGGGCTGGTTGCTTAGTGCCTGATGCTCTCAGTAAGACTGATGCTGGGTTTTCTTGTAACACCCTCTCTCAGCCACAAGCGACCAAGACTTGCCTGACCAAGATTTGCCTGCCTTGGCGTTTCTGAGGCTAAATGGTGTCCTGTTTACAAAGAGCTTTGAGATCCTTGCTCTGAAGGCATAAAAACCTGTTTTCAGTGCACAGCCATTAGAGAAGCAGTGACAGCATCACACTCTCTCAGACTTCACAGAAACAATGACAACCTTACTCTTCATAAATGCCACTCAAAGGGGAACTTAAAAGGCAAAAACCTGCGAGAGAGGTTTATTACGCAAACAAGCAAAAATAGCTACTGTACACATCGCATTGCAGTGAATACATGACCAAAATCACTCCGGAGACCTGCCTGCCACTTAGAACCACTCAAAGTGATGTTCTCAAAGTTTATGGAGCCATTAGCAGTCCCTGAGTGCACTCTGGCTCTGCACTCATTTGAGGCCTATCTCCTGTACACGCTGTACAGTGTGCTGCATGCACCCGTAGCACAGCAGTGGAGGGCAAGCAGTCTTTCATGTATGGAGGAGAAAGCAACACTATGGAGCAAGGAGCTTGCATCCCATCTGCAGCAAGGACAGAGCTTTCCTTTGCATTTAAAAGCTTAGCTGGTATATTCTCATGCTATTTTATCCCAGCAAGCCACTTAAAGAAAATTACTGTCACGGTAAAAATTAGCACTACAAAATTTGCCAGACACGATGCATCTGTTTCAGTGTTCTCCCTCTAACAAAACAGGGGAGTTTCCTTTAAGAGAGCAGTTTGCTGCAACGTTACTGCTAAACCATTTTCAGAAACACAGACATTTCCTAGGGCAAAAGAGGTTCCTGGAACAAAAGGTGGAGGGAACCTTTTGTCATAATAATCCCAGTCATTTTCACAACACACCAGATTCCCCAGCAGAACGGTGAGCACAAGCACAGGAGACTCGACGTCTGCTGGAGTTGTAGCAATGGGAAGAGAAAAGCTTAACACTCATGGCTCTGTTCCCCACGCTCAAAGGCTCTCAGAGGAAACTGCCAGAAAGCAAATATGGTTTTAAGCGGGGATGTCTCCAGAGACTCAGGAATCTTTCTACTGGATGCTCTGAATATGGTTGCGAGGCTCAGAAATCCCGATAAGAAAGTTCCTGCTGAGATGTTCTGTTGAAGTTAAAATGTCTGTGCTGAGACGCTGGAAGTCAGCAAATAAAATGAGCATTAGGGACTCACCATGCACATTTTTGAGCCTTTGGAGAATTATATTACATGCGAAAGAGAAAGAAGGCTTTATGGAGATTTGCAGAACTGGTAAACATATTTATTTTGGTTATGAATATTATAACCATGTATGTTGTACATAAGTACTAATCCATGCGTTAAGCCGTGAGGATTTTGCTGCATTTTTCTTGGCTGTTTATAAAAAGTGAGACACTTCCTGCATTGATTCATGACCCCATCCCCTTTCTTAGCCATGACATTTGCTCCTGCAGTCAGCTGTGACTCAGAGATCTCCAAAGCACGAGGACATCCAGTTCCCAGGACATACCTTTAGTCCACCTCTAATTTTAATGAACCAGAAACAGAACAAGGAACAGAAAAGGAGGTGACTGAAAACCAGGGCAGCTCCTCCAGAGACACTCTGATAGCCAGGGACTAGCAGAACCAGCTAGAACACAGCAGCCTGCTGCTGCCATGGTGCCTGCAACTCATTTTATCACAGAAGCATCTTGTGTTTTGAATGCCCACTAAGGAAAAGATATGCTTTTAGCACACCAAGCAGACAGTGACACTCCCAAAACTCGTCTGCATGCAGCTTTGTCTACTGTCATCAAAAATGTGAAAAGGGGGAAGGAAAAGGAGAGATTTTGTTTTCTGAGTATGTGTGAAAGCAGGTTTGTGCTCTGTTCATATAGGGAGAAGCTCCCTGTCACAGCCTCCAGGGCTGTGAGCAGGGCAGGCAAAACCATATGGTCAGAAAGCAAGCCCAGACCCTGGGATAAAGAGCAAAACCCATGTCACAGCCACCACACTCCTGCCTGTGATCGCAAGGGAGAAAAGAGAGACAGAAAGGAGGCATGACCACCATGTGTCCCGTGGTGAGGGCAATGCAGTGCTGCCCGCACTGGGGGCCTTCCCCTCTTCCTTCCTCCATCACTGCCCTGCCCTGGTGCCACCCTGGGCAAACGACTTGCCATCGTGGTCATTTACTGCTGCTGCATTTGGTTTCTGGGGAACCCAGCAACAAACCAAGCATTAACAAGTGCAGAGCAGCAGCAATCACAGATAAATATTTGACCTTGGCAAAACCCCACCGCTAATGCAACTATGGGCTGCAGGTGGTATGGGATCAAAAAGAGAGCTTGCTTCATCAACCTGGATTTTGATGAGAAAATGGACGTTTTGGGGGAAAGGGCTGAAGATGATGAAATGAAAGTAGACCAGGAGAAAAATGCTACATATTTATTTATTTAGGTGGGACTACCCAGGAAAAACCGCAACAGTAGACTTTGCTACAGTCACCGAGGAGGCTGGATTTCCCTTTAAGGCAAAGAATTCATGTAAACAAGCAGCAGTGAGCAACTTGGTCATCACAGGGGTATAAAAAACCCTCCGGCCTGGCCCAGATCTATATAATGACACACTTACATGGTCTAGATAAGACAGCACAGAGGCAGTGACTTTGTTCTAATCTAACTGCCTGATTAATGCGTCTGCAGTTAGCAAGACACTGAACTCAATAAAGGCAGTGAGTAGGAAGGAGATAAGCAAGGGCACAGTGATATGTTTGTTCAGGTGTTAGCATGACAAACATTTTACACCTGCAGTCTTCCTTTGTTTTTATTAAATTCCCCTCCCATTCTCTGAAGGTTGCCTCTTCTGAGAAACAAATAAATGCTTTTTCTAATATCAGGGTTAGGAAAAAAAAAAAAAAAGAAAGTATACGGAGAGGCTTGTTTGTGTGCAATACGGGAAGTCCATTGCCAGGGAGGCAGGAATGCAAGCAACCAGAGGTCCAGAGCTGAGCAAGGAAGAAATGGGAAATTCTGGGGCAAACTCGTTTTGTGGGCCTGGTTCTCCTCCCACTGGTCCAACCTCTCCACATTGCTGGGCTGACGATCAGGAGATGCTGCGCTGCCTCCAGTCTTACTGACTGATTGAGCCCTGGGCAACAAGGATCCCTGAAAATCAGACTAGTGGGTTTTAGGCTCTTTTACATTTTGTTTTCAGGGGATTTCCTAAAATGGAAACGTTATCTTATTAATTCTTTAGCCGCAACTATCTTGGAGCTGATTTCTGGCTTATTAAGAATAATGCAGTATGTCAGGCAGTGCCGACTAACACAAAACTAACTCTACCTAAAAAAATAACTGGATGAAAAAGAAAACCTGATTTTCTAGATCCTTTCTGTACTTTATAGTCACTTAGCATAATGCCAATGGTATAATAAGAAGTGTAAAACTCTGACTTACTAGTTTTTTGTTGTTGTTGTTCCTTTTGTACTGATGCAAAAGGCTGAGGTTAGAGAGCAAAGAAAACAGGACCATGATAACATGATAAGTATGACCTTCCTGTATCTCTTTTAGACTGAGCTCAGCCATGGACCTTGTCTCTCCCCACACCCCATCTGAAACATTTTAAGTCTTCAAGGCAACACAAACAACCAACCCCATTTTGCTTCTCCATTCTGGTCTTGTTGGGGAAATAACAGTGAGGAGAGGAGATGTTTGATCCTGGCTCACTGAGGCTGCAAGGGACACCAAAGATGCAACGTCTGTCTGCCAGTGAGTAGGTTTTGCTGTGCACGGCGACATGTAGGAAGGGGTGCTGGATGACATTTATCAGGCTGCTCTCCATCACCATTCCCTTCTCCCTCACAGGGAAATTATGTGAGGCAAATGTGTGGGATAGACTGACAGTCACCCCACAGCCAGCAGCAGCAGTTCAGTGGCAGGGGAGAAGAAACACTTGGTGAGAAATCTTCAGCAAGAATTAAAGGAAGGTTAAATTTACAACCTCAAAAATGCAAGAATGGCACTGGGGAAGCGTTCCCTAGCAAGGAGGATTCTCCACTTAGCAGGACCAGGCTGGAAGCAGAGAGGAGCCAAGGGGTCTGGGGGGACTCCTTCACCAGTAGCCCTGGTGGCCTGAAGCCAAGCAAGAGCCAGGAGACACCAGCTGTCGAGTAACCCGATGGGCTGGTGGTGTGAAACATGGAAACACCAGTGCAGGGCATGTCAGCTGCATTGAGTTCCTTCAGTAAGAGATATCTGCACAGCAAAAGGAGCACATCTGGCTTCATCAGCAGAAATACCAACAGCCTGGCATGGGCTTCCCGCTGGCCGCAAAACGAAGCAAGTGTCACTGGTTCTGGGTGTCCCTCCTCGCCCTGAGGCACTGCTGCTACGTCTGCCCTTGTATTGCTCTCCATGCTCAGGAGATCCGAATCCCAGAGACGTGCATGTCCACATACCTTGGTTAAAGAATTGGCCTTTCACACCAGTTCTTACTTAGCTGTATAATGCTGTCTAAACAAGGCCACCCGGGCTGCTGGGGAAGGGAAAAGGAATATGAGCTTTTTACTCTGGAGATAGAAAATTGGGCAGGATTAGCCACCAATTCTCAGAAATGCCCAGAGACTCTCATCGAAACAAAATCACGGTCCTGCTGTGTTTGTACAGCACCTAGTCCATGCTAAAAGGCAGCCAGTTCCCCAGAGAGCACAAAAACTGCTGGCCCCAGCTGGGCGAGGCTGGCAGAAGCAACCTGCGTGCTCCTCAGCTTCCCCAGCCACGGAGAGCGAGATGGGCACTTGGGGAAGGCGCAGCTCTGTGACCTCCACAAACTCGTCCAGGCTGGAGAAGCTCCAGTGAGGGAATAGGGATGGGACTTAACCAAAACATCTTGAACTTTGCAAAGCGTACTATGCTCTTCCCTTTCTAAAGTGTCTACTGGCCTGCAACTATGTCATTGTCTCTCTTCCTCCAGAACCTCCTGGAGACATGCTCACCTTGTTTCCCCAGCATCTTTCTTAAATATTGAGACCAGAGTGGGAGAATTTTGGCCAGTCAGGTATTGATTTTTTTCCAGTGGATTGTTGTGATGGTATACTCTCAAGTTCTGGCCCTGTTTTTCTGGCTTTGCATGTGTGCGCATGTGAGAGAGGGAAACACAGGGCTCATATTAATGGTGGTGGAAAGAGGGGATAAGACGGAGAAAGCTAAAGATCAGATGAAATATTTGCAGAGTGTATGGGATTTCTGCTTGAAGTGAGGAGGCAAGAGTGAGCATACCAGGTGCGCTCAGAGACCAGGTAGGGTTAGTTCACCTGTCTCCAGTATCAATCATGGCACCGGCCACAATTGCCAGGCACACCCGGTGGTGGCGGTGGATGTGGCCAGCTCGCAGCAGCACACCTCCAGTGCCAGCTGGATATCGCTAAGCCGGATACTGCTTCAGTTCAGGGCAGAGACACCCTCACGTCCCTTCTGTGTGCAAGGACTGCATGATAGCCGGGGGCTCAGCCTGAGCAAGGGGCAGAAAGCACCTTCATGGGAATGGTGGCTCTACTTTGGGGACACTGGGGTGGGCAGCAGAGGGGTACCACACCCACAGCTCCCCTTGGCTTCTGGAAGCTCTCAGCATCTTTTCAGGATCAATCCCTTCACTACCTGCCCAGGGTGTCTTAGACTCTCCAGAGGCTGTTTTCATGAAAAAGCAGGATTATCTGGCCCAGGATGCACCATCTGAAAGCAGACATCACAGAGCAATCCCAAGTGACCCAGAGCACAGCATCCCAGCAGAAATTGTGACACACTTGCTTTCCAGCCACACACCTTAGCGGCAGTCCTCCACTGAAGAGAGGGTGAGGATCAGGTCTCCGTAATTGTGTCTTTATACAGCAAGAGGATATTCTTCAAGTGCTGTAATCAAATTCCAACTTAAAAGAACACGCACAAAGGAAATAAGTAATCTTCACAGTGTTTACATTCATTACACTGAGTAACCCTGCACTGGGTGCTTCTCAGAACTAAGTTTTGAAGGGCAAGCATGGCTTGACCACATTTGCTCTATTGGAAGAAAGAAAAACAGACTGGGCAAATTAACAACAAACCTTAAGCCTCAGCTGCAATCTAAAATTAGGTTTCAAAGTGCAAAAAGAATGTAAAGGTCCAAGCAATTATTTTTTCTCCATTTGCTGTTGATTGCCTCTGTCTTTCCAAACCTCATGCTGTTCTGGAAGCAGAGACATAAAGAACTATATTAAAGAAAAAAAAAGTTTATTAAGTTTTATAAGATGACCTGGTTCAACTGAAATTTGCAACTTCATGGGATAAAAATCAGTCAAATAAGAATAAAAGTTCACTCAATCTTTTTTAAAACAAAAAAATGGGCCAACTCAACTGTGAAATTCAGATCTGGGGACAGATTTTGGATACTCCAAATGTCTTGGCTTTATGATCAAACCTTGCTGTAGCTTATTACTAAAACAGAGCGGTCACAAAGCTTTGACCCAGAGCAGCAGGTTACATTCCTTCTCGAGGGCTATGAAGTTCTTGCAGGATCTTGGCAGACCAGGATATCAAGGCTCTGCATTTGGTTCCTCTGATTCTCTCCCAGTTTGTCAAAAGCTATTTCCCCTTCAGCTTCTGCAGTGGGGCAGATCTGTAGCCCATGATGTTACTGGCAGCAAGAGCAGACCTGACTTTGTTAGTGTCCCTGTAGGTGAGATGAAGGGAAAGGGAATGCTCCTCAGGAGATGCTATCACTGTCAAGTGACCACCAGGATCTTCTGGGTACATTGCACTGGATGTTCAGCTCTCAACAGGGAGCACTGGTAGTTTTTCCCATGTATAGTTTATGATGCATACCCAATGAGTCACTCCTAACAAATAAAGTCTTCAATGGTAGCAATACCACCCCATTACTCCTCTGAGCATAACAGCAAGATAGTGAAGCCAGTCTAATTATCTCTTACCCCAACTAATGATCATTCATTGGATTTGGGATGATTCATCACTGGCCTTTGATCATCACCAGCCCTGCACACATTGCATTTCTGGTAGGATGAGAGCTGCAATGGCTTTGCAAAGGACCTGGCTTGCTTGTGAGGCTCTTTCCCCAGCAGATGAGATGGGGCTTGCAGGGGCAGGTGGTGGAGGAGCCAGGCTTTCCTCACGCTCACGCTGCAACGATGGGATGACATGCACGGCTGAATGTGGTGTGGCTGTTTTGATGTCAGCTGAGTGCATCTCCCCACCATCGAACCAGCCCACACAGCACACACCAGGGAGTGATCAGACGGAGGCTGGGGGCAGCTGCAGGAGGCAGGAGGGGAAAACAGGGCTGCTTCCAGCCTCCCTTGGTACGAACTTGCCGCTTCACCTTTGCAAGCTGTAACAACCACAGCAATGAGGACAGTTACAGTGAGAATGAAATGGGTTCAAGGTCCAACATCAAAGGCGAGTGGTTCCTGCCCACACTGCTCTCCAAACACAAGGCTCCACTGCAAATTTGTGGTTAGTCAGCAAATTTGTGGTTAGTCTGCTGAAAGCTCCTAGGAATTGCTCAGGCAGTCTGTTCTCGTCAACAAGGAAATTCCTGTCTTTGGGTTATGGGGTGTTTTTTTTTTAATACTTTTTTTTTACTTCTCTGTCTAATCTAAGGGAGGGTTTGGGGCAAATAAAGCAAAGCCCAGGTGTCCATGGGCCTTCTCTTCCCACAACCCATTATGCCCTGCAAAAAAAAAACAAAAAAAAAAAACAGTGGAGCTTACGAACATGTTGTTGCTGGGATTTGGGTAGTATGACCAGCATCAAATACCTCTTCCCCACCCCTTCATAACCTTTAATAAATCTACATGCCCTGGGTCTTTGTTTTTCATGTCATTCATCAGCCAGTTACATGTGAAGAAGGTCCTGAGAGATACTCAGCAGGCACTCAGAATCTCACTGCCCCTGCCCAGCACAGGGAAGGGGGTTCAGCTGCACAGTCCCCCTGCTGTACCCATAGCTCCCCTATAGCACAGAGGCCCCACGCAAAAAAAAATGGCTGGGAAAAGAGTAAAACTCATTCATAATTAAGAGGCACTGAGATGAAACAGAGCTAATAGCATCTGTAGTTGTGCGCCACATTTTCAGATGAGACATTATTGTATTTTGTATTCTGACTTGGAGCCTCTCCACTTTTTTTCTAAACAGCAGCATCACCACTAATTACAAAGCACGGTGTGGAACTTCCAATTAAGTAGCTTTCACCGAATGGTACTCAGATATATTTTAAACCCTTTATGGGTTTATGAATATTTTTAACTCTTGGAAGAGACTTTGTTTCCAGCAAAGTACATTGCTGATAAAACCAGCTCTGTAAATAAAGACAAAACCAGCTATTCCAAGGTGGGATCAATGTGATGCTTAGAGTGAGCAGGAAGCATATAGCTTCACAGTGCATTTGCATTAGTGCCAGCCTCACCAGCAGCACAGATTGTAGCACCATAGAGCAATATTTACTCTCTGAAAGCAAAAACCTGTCTGTATGCTAAGGCAGACCTGTGACTTCTAGGGAGCCATTCAGTTGCTGTTGAATGAATCTTCTGCTGCAAAACTTCATGAGGGAATTTGTGGGAATTTGAGGGAATCTAAGTTTTAGACCTTTTAGTTGAAAGAAGTATTGTTTCTGTTGAAAAGTTTAATACACATTCATGTCCCTGAATTTAGAAGTGGCTGCTGAGGAAGCAATGCGACAAATGTCGCAAGGTGCCACGATTACACTGCAAGTATGACAATACTTTGTGTTCCTCTCAAAGTCCTGACTCCCGAAATCATTACACAACAAGCTCAGCTGTCTACTGAGAAAATGATGTTTCTTGTTCTCAGTTTCCAAGAAAACTTTAAAACCAATGGCACAAAAAGCTCAAAAAGTAGAAGGCAAGTGAAAACACGATTAATGGCATCAGTCTTGAAGGCTCGTAGTGTGCAGAATCCTGAGCGTTACTCCTCAAGGCTGAATTTGATCCTACAGCTCTCAGCACTCGTGCAAGTGCTGATATCTTCAGCAGAGCCCTGCTCCTCACGCCTGGAGCTTCCTCCTCATCCGGTGGTGGCACAGCGTCTGTGGCACGTCAAATCAAAACTGCATAGTGTTCACCGATGCGGGGATAAGACAGAGGACAAGCCACACTTTATATTACTAACACATATGCTTAATGCAATGAATCTGCTTTTTGTTGGTTGGTTTGTTTGTTATCCCTAATGGGAAATAAGCTGCCACAGGATTTTTAATTTTGTGCATCAGAGCCCTGGTCGCCATCCAGAACAGGGGACCTTGATAGCAGGGGCCTGCCACACATCCAAGACGACAATGCACAAGGGCTGCTGTTAGCAGCATCTCTTCTGGGTACCCTGTGAGACACACAGAGGAGATGAGGGAGACAGAGGCTTCACACCTTTCACCAGAGAGCTGCTGTCACGGCTTCGCTACTGCTGTGCCTTGTGGGTTTATTGCCCCCCATCGCTCCCGTCACTGCAGTCTTACTGCTCAACAGGAGGGGGTAATGGAGAGTGATAATCAAATGTTAAATGAATAGAGAGGGGACCAACAGGTAAGTCTGTCATGTGTCTCCCTGCCAATCCAGAGGTTCAGCCTGCTAAACTTTTGGGTAGGGTGCTGAGAGCATCGGAGCTCTGGCAGGCTGCACTCGCTTCGACCTGGCTGTCAAAGTGTTAACTCACACTACCAGCAGGTTTTGCAGCCCTCCTTGTGACCACAAGTGACAACGGTGACCACACCACCACCGACGGCAACTGAGCACTGCTAAATCAAGACTGGATCTAGTCTACTGGATCTAGTCATGCTTTGGGGGGGTGGTGGTCTCCCATCGGCAGAGCAAACTAAGGAAAAAAAACATGGCCTCAGAGAAGGGCATGAAAAACTCTTTGAGGCTCTGGAAGCCAGGTCTTTGCACTGGGTGGAGTGGAAAGACCTTTGGGATGGACGAAGGTTCAGAGCAGTGGTGGAAGGAACAGACTGGGAAGAGGGCGCATGGAAAACAGGAAGTGCGCACCTGAAAAAAAGAGAGGGAGAAGGTGAGGGAGGAGCACGCTACTAACAGGAAAATGTAACTGAATCTGAAAAGCACCATCAGCGTACAACCACAAAGACAGCTTCAATCATTCTCATTTACTTAAGCATTTTGTTTATTGCTCCATCACAGTTGCCGTCCTGTTCCAAAACTTAACAGTTCCTACAAAAAAAAACATGTTCAGGCAGATGGCCAGTGTCAAAGCTGTTTATTTTTTAACTGGAAATTTTGAATTTGGGGCTAGACTGCCTGGAGACAAACATTTCAGAAAACGCTCCTTCTTCCTCCTTCACCCTTCCCTAGCTCCAGCTCTGCCCATCGGGAGGGCTCAGCATCATGGCACCTGCCAGAAGGATGGTGATACAGGGTGGTTTGGTCTCATACCCTTCTGCTCTCTCAGCCCCCCTGCACTCACCCTTTCCTCCTGGAAGAGAAACAAAAGCAAAGAGAAAACCAATGCGAAGATCCCCGCCAGCTGAAGTGTTATCTCAGGAGTCACAGGAAGATCAGCATTGACTTTCTGTGCTGCTGTCCCCAGCCCAGGCTGTACCTGTCCAAGCCTGGACCTCGGCATAGAGCAGCAGAACAGTGCGGTTACATCTCCAGCAGCCAGACAGGCCCTGCTGTGCCCTCCCCCTCCCCTTTCTTAAGAAGTTAAGTATAATAAGTTTCTGCTCTGCCTGGGCAAAGATCAACCTCAGAATTGAGACCATTAAATGACAAAGTGCAGGAAACTAAACTTTGTTCCCTGGGAGCCTGTTCTGCCCTGTGTCTCTGCTGTTCCCAAAAGGCCAAGTTCAAAACACTAGGAAAAAAAAAAAAAAAAAAAAACACTGCAGTNCACTGCAGTGAGCTCAGCGGTGTTTCTCTGGTCTAGGCGCTGCCTCCAAGTACCCGAGCTCCCCGTTTCAGCCTGCATGGCCCAGGTTATCTGGAGCACGTCCACCACCGTGAGGCTCCTGGAGCTCAGAAGGGGGAACTGCTGCTGCGATGGAGGACTGGGCTCCTTCACCCATTGCTTCAGCCCAGCCCTCGGGAGCTTCACCTTGCCCCAGCTGTCTGGGCAGGCTGCGGTAGGACGCAGGGGCAGACAGCAGAGGGGGCTGCCCCTCTCTCCAGGGGTCACCAGGAGAGCAGAGGGCTGAGGTCAACCCAAATGTCCCTGTGTTCCCGGGAGCCGTGAGTCAGAGTGAGCCAGCTCCCGCACGACCGCCCTTTCCGCTCCCGGCAGCACAAGAAGCGCTGTATTACAGACGGCGAGGTTAATGAGGTGGTGGAAACAGCGACGGAGAACAATTGCGCTGCACAGCTGCGCACACGCGGGGTTTGGTGCCCACAACTCTCCACTGACCGCACACGGACCACGTGTCACACCGTCCATGGGAGATGTGGGGCTGGGGCTGCTCCTTCCGAGATCCACCTCTTCCCCCATGCAGGACCACAAGCTTTTCCCCTCCCCACCACCGAGACCCACCAGGACATAGCTGGCCACCTACAGAGGCCCCACCTGCACCCAGCTTCCTCTTCCTCCTGGCCAAAGGGGAAAAAACGCACCCAGGCCCGTCTCCAAAGCAGAGCACAGTCAAATATTGACTTTGCCGCACCTGATGGGAACGGATGAGCCCATGGGAAATTATTGGGCTGTGAAGGAGTACTGCAAGCTCCACCGCCGACCCACCGGCACAAGGGATGGTTGTTTGTGAGGGGGGCCTGTGTTTTCTCAGGTTATATTCCCGCCCAGCGTAGCACACAGCCTAGTCAAGCTGATTGCAATCAAGCCGCCCAATTTCAGCCTCTTTTGATCAGAAAAAAAGCACAGCCGGGTCGGTGCCTGCGAGAGCAGGGAGCGGATCTGCACGAAAAGACTGAGGAACCGCTGTCAGCGACCGCCCAGGCTTCCCCAGGGGGCACACCGGCTTTCTCCCTTCCTTCGGAAAGGTGGTGGTTTAAATTGGAGGCAGACCGGCGGTACCGGCCAAGTGCAACACGCCTCGGAGACAAGCCCGGCTCTGTCGGCGAGGGGCCCCGCGCGGCCGAGGCCAGCTCAGCTGTGGAAAAGAGGGGGGAGACGACTTGGCTGCGTGCGAGCGCAACCGCCTCTCGCAACGTAGACATAAACTTTTCAAGGAAGGGTT
>VXAA01003989.1:1145430-1182606 GCA_013399115.1 Anseranas semipalmata
TTTTTTTTTTTTGTTAAATGGCTCAGACTTGAAATTTATAGTTGTAAAACTTCTGTGGCTAGGGCTCCCATTTGCCTCATATTTGCACAAAAACTATACCAGTTTCGTGCACCTGATCTCCACAGATCTTTAAGTGCAACTTGGATGATCATGCAAGCTGGAAATGTATCTCTGAGATGAAGCAAATCCTTTCTTGCCTTGATCCTGCAGCAGACTACTCAGAGGAAGGCCAACACACCAGTGGAAGGTATAACACAAACACTGCCATCCTTCCCCAACCTTCCTTGCAATCAGACCCCGAGGAGCCACTTGGGAACTACCTACAAAGACAAAATTTGTCTTTGTAGGGAAATCACGACAAAATAAACCACTTGTTAGATGCAAATCCCATTCACTACTGTAGAAAAGCTGCCTTTATATATGCTCTCCTTCCAAAACAGAGGATTTCAGAGAGGAGCCACTGCAGAACCATGTTGGTTGGTGTAGACAAGACCTCGGCAGACTTCTGCAGGGTAAGACTAGTGTTACAGTTGTACAGACTCACTGGTTGAAGTACGCCACGCAGGTATTGCCAGAAGAAAAGAAAAAAAAGAATATGACATTGCCTTCTATAGGCACAGCTTTGTAAATCAAAAAAAGCTTTTGAAGCCTGATAAACCAAGACCAGAAACAGAAAGCAAAGTACCCAGTTTTGAATCAATGCGGGGCAAGCAGATGAGATGGACAATGCCAGGAATTTCCTACAATTCACTGTTATTGTACATCAACTCCCGCTTAAAACATGCTTTTGGGCTAAGAGATCCCAGAAACACGTGACCCACAAGCGGTGTCGTGGACACAGCTAAGGGGGTACTACATGTGAGGGGGCATCTCGTGGCATTAAGTGACGTGGTATAGTGATGGGACTCGGTAGATCAGGTTGATGGTTGAACTTGATGGTCTCGAAGGTTTTTTGCAACCTCAGTGATTTTATGATTCTATGAAATAAGCCGCACGGGACATGAAACACTTCATCTGCCCTTGCTGCTGGGAGAAACACCCGCACAACCACAGCCTTTGCTTCCCTGCACCAGTCGCGCATCCGACCGCCGCCACGTGATGAGCCCCACCGCCACCTGCCCTGTGCCCGGGCCGAGAGGGTCACGGGAAGGGGCCACCAGGGTGGCTGGCAGCTGCGGGAGGAACAGATGGCCTCGGCCGTCCCACAGCAGCTGCGGTCGCGTCTGTTCAGGAATTGCCGCGAAGTGCCAATTTTCATTACTTGAAGCGCCGAATGCTTGTCCGGTGGTAAGCACATTTCATCACAACCTGCACAAACTGAATTTCAAGTGGCAACATGGAGATTAAATGAAACTCTATTAGCCTGGGTCTGTTTTCGAATCAGGTTTTAACCATTTTCTCATTTTTACACCTGAGCACTTCTCACGCAGACCTTCTCCCTCCCACCACCACTGCAAACATGTAGGAAGCTGAGCCCAGAAGACTAAAACAGAAAGAAAAGTTACAGGATTTAAAAAAGATGGAGAAAGTGCGGACTTGTGCCAGCCCCTGGCTTTCTGCAGCAGTCATGCCTTGGGGACCAGTGCTCAGCTTTGTTTAAGGGTACGGTCAGGTGACTGCACTGTCAGAAATTGCCATGCTTTCAGCCCAGATACGGTATCAGGGCACACTGGTCACCTTGGATAAAGAGTCACTTGGAAGGAGCTATTCTCGCAGGAACAATGCTCACCTTGCTCCTGCTCTCTCTGCCCGCTTCCAGGCAGTGATCCGCAACTGACTGCGAGAACGGGAGGCAAGAGGGAAGGAAGGGAGCTGAATGCTTAAGCACTTGTTTGGCTGCATATTATGAGATGTTTTACATGTAAAATAGGTTAAAGAACATAATGAAGAGGAGAGAGAATATGGAAGAGCAGATTCGTGATTACTGGTATTGGTCTAATGTGCATTTGTGGTAAGGCCACAAGACATAGGAAAGCCTCGTCATAAGAAAGAAAAAGCTCAGATCAGGTTCTTGTGTACCCAACAGTTTTAAGTCTTGCAAAGAATTATGATTAACCTGAATGACAGCACTCGGAGCTCCAGGAAAGCTCAGTGAAGCAAATCAGGCTGAACTAAAATTAGTGGTGTCTAAAATTCAGCCGTCTGCTTGGCATCCATGCACGATGCTTCCCTGGCCCCAGACCCATCGCATCACTCAGCTTTCCCAGTGCCGTCAGCTCCTTGCTTTCAAAAGCGTTGCTGAGTGAAATGTTGCTGTTCACATGCAGCCTGCACCTGCCTGGAGGCAGCAAGCCCAATTGCTAGACATGGCTTTTTTTTTCCAATATTTCCTCCAATGTTTATTTGCTGATTGTTCTCCAGGCAGCTGGAATTCAAGATGTGAAGTGGGGACTGGCTGTCAGTGAAAGGATGGAAAAAGACCAGAGATAATAGGACGAGTTCATAAGTCTAGAAATATGCTGGGATCCCATGTGGCTCAAAAGGGACGTGAACTGTGTCCTGAGAAGGGCAGGGAGGGGTTTACCACAGTTGACACGCTACAGGGCAGTAAGACACAACTTACAGTCTAGGGGGCTTCCAGGGGCACTTTGCACATAGAATGAGCGTGAAAGTACCATGCAGTGATTGCATGGTATCACCCCACACCCTCTGTCTTCACTGTGCACAGAGAACAGCCAGGCTCGCTCACCCTAAGCATCTCTTCAGCTCGAAGCTCACTATTCCCATTTGCTACCTAAAATCCCATGGGCACACAGGCCAAACTCTGAAGCAGCTTAAGGACTCGCTTCCTTTGCCCAGGCTCTTGCTCACAGGGTCCGGATGGACTGGTGTGACTGTGCTACAGACCAGTTCACCAGCAGCAACACCCAAAACAGGTCTTTTAAAGCTCCAGCTGGAAACTCCGAGTCCAAACTGTGTCTTGAATAAGGGACAGCAGAGTGGGTGGGAAGTACTCCAGTAGAGGGATCCAGTATTTGTCATCTCATAGATCCCAAGAGTGCCTTGCAAGGAGCAGCTTCTCCTAGGGAGCTTGACAAGGCTAACGCATGGCATGAGGACAGAGTAGCTATCTAGCTTCCCATGCACTCATTTCCATCTGCAGGAAAGCCCTCAGAAATACTGGGAAATACTGAACGTGTTCTTTTGCCTGATGAAGCAGCAAGGTAGGAAACTTTGCTGATGATGTAAAATGCACTGGTGGCATCTAGCGAACAAGGAAACTCCACGAGGGCTGGCTACAAAGGCAGATGAGCAGCACAGCAGCAGTTCAAGTGCCAGGCCAGCAAGAACATGTTGGAACAACCCATGAAAAAGGCAAACCAGCACTTCAGGAAGACAGGGTGGCTGGCAGTAAAGCAACGATGAGGCAAGGGGAATCCAAAGAAGGCAGAGAAAGAGAAACTGAGATTTATTTACCCATATTACAACAGAAGAAATGACAACAAGGCAGGGAGAAAACAAGAATACAGAATATAAATGAATGTATAAAAAATCTATACTGAATTTCTCCTTGTATCAAAATGCAGACATCATTTAAACAATCTGTCAGGGAGCTAAACAGAGACAAGAAAAGCGCATACATATTGTGGAGTTCATTGTCATCAAGACCACAGATCTCTGATGACTCATCATGAAATCTTCTTCTGCACAACTAAACACCAAGAGAGTTTCAGGGGCAATAAAAAGCCACATGTCCCACAATTACACCAATTTCAATAACGCACATGAGAAGACTCACCTCTTGTAGAAGTCTCTGTATGTACCCATTGCAAGGGCTTTTCACTCATCCTCCTGAGCATATTGTGTCAGATTTTCATGTCAGATACAGACTGGAGATATAAAATAATAATAATAATAATAATAATACAATAATGCTTGTGATGAGGTACTTTCACAGGCTTGCCCGGGTACAGACTTTGAAAGCAGAGCTGCAGTCAGGAGGATGTGACTGGGTGCTAATGGAGCCTACTGAGGACTACCGTGTGGAAAACACCCAACTTATGGACAAGGAACAGTGGAAGCTGCAAGATGAGAGAGAAGCGAGAGAGGAAAGGAAAAGCACACAGCTGGACGTGTGCTCCATTCACTCCACCTCCACATCCCACCAGGCTCCATTCTGGACTTTGCAAACGCCTTTCCCTGACAGCATTTGCTGTTGAACGCAAAGGGGTTGGTCCGCTTCCTGAGCTCTTCTGGAGCGACTGCATTCCCCTCCTGCTGCGGCCCCACCGCCTGATTTTATGCACCCTTCCACCTCCTCAGGGTGGATCACGGATCTCCATCAGCGCTGACCTTTCCTGCTCACCTTCTCCCGGCTGGACACGGGCGGTGGCACTCAGGCTTTTATCAGCGGCACGGCTTTGAGAGCAGGTTTCCATGGCTACCTGGATGCGCAGCGATGCCCAGCCTTCCAAGAACGCCTCCTGCCCCGACAGCCGCCTTATCTCGCCGGGGAATGCGAAACGTAAAGCACGTTTCATCGGGACCACCAAATTAGACGTTTTTTTATGGCAAGTGGGATCCCCAGAACCTGATAAACCAGACTCATTACTCTCAGATAAAGCAGGCGGAGGAGACCGCTTTTGCTTGGGGCACATAAACGTTGGTTAAGAAACAAGCATAAAAAGCAGTGCGAGGCGTGATTGATCATTCAGGCCCTTTCTACTGTATTTAGGCTGCCTAACGTTTTGCATTATAAACAATTTGTGCAGGTTTCTTGAAAGGCTTTGAGACAGCTACTATTTGCAGATCTCAAAAGCAGCAGGTAGAGCCCTAAGGCGAAAGCCATGCCTTTTCCTAGCCTTGTGAACTGCTCTCCCAATTTTGTTAAAGTACATAAAGCATTAAAAATGAATAGCCGTTTCACTCCCCCCTATTCCCTCACCCAATGTTCTTCACCCCCACCCCAGAATGCCTCAGAAACCTTTTAGCACCGAGACAAAATACCCCACAGCAAAGCAATGCTCGCTCCAAGGTGCTGGGGCCAGGCACTGCTTGACCACCAGTGCCACCATTGCACTGGGGATGCTGCAGACCATGGGAAGAGGAAAGCAGTGGGGAGGAAAACAAAAGCAAAGCAAAGAGGCAGAGGAACTAGGGCTTTCTCACAGCAACCATTCTTAGGCCTGGCTTGAGGGCTCTGTTTGCCATTAGGAAATCGCATGCAGAAAACTTCCCCTGCAGGAATGTCAAGAAGGGTATGAAGCCAAGCACCTGGGACTTGAGAAATGCCAGCTCTCCCAGAACACCTTGTCTTCTGCGTGTACACGTGCAATGAAGTGCTGTGTTTCTCCACAAGACCACTGCCTGATTTTAAGCCCAAGACGGAGACAAAGAGGAGCAGAACAAAGATGCAAACAGTCACTTTTGGCATTTCCTAACTTTGGGCCGACAGACTTCATAACTTCAGAAGCCTTCCTTTACAACTTGCACGTTTCAGTATGCTGATGCACACACACGTGCAGACGTGCACAGGGAAGGTTTTCAGCCACCACCGGCATGAGGAGCACCCATGCAGCTGGCACAAGCTGAGAAGCAAGCTCCTTGTTAGCAGGGGGACAGCACACATCCCATACAGAGCAGCACTATGCCCATGAGCTGAGTCACAGGGGCCAGGTACTGAGATATCTATTGCAATCATTTTCTTCTGGCGTGGTTTCTGGAAGCCCTGGGAAAAGGTAGCACGGTTACATGGGATAGAAGAAGGTAGCAGCACATGGAAAGCCTGTCCCTGCCTCTTACTTCTGCCATCTCAGGCCAGAGACCCCCAAGGCTCCCTCCTGAGCCCAGTGCCTGCCTTTCCAAATGAGGGTTTTGGGCCAGCAACCCTCTGCCCCGACTCCCCAGCATGTCCTCTCCATCAATGCACCAACCTAGCAGGCAATGAAGCTCGTTTTCCCTTCTCCTCTTGCTAAACGAGAGGCTAGCACTGCCCAGAAATGTTACCTGACAAGACACAAAGCGTGGATCAGCCTCTGGTGCCTTGCAACGCCCCATGTTTATCTGAAGTTGCAGATCTGTGCTAATTTTTCCTGCTTTTAGCAAAGGGCTGCCAACAGTTTGTTGCAAATGTCCTTTCCGGTGGCAATGGGCCACACAGGTCCCATTGCAGTGTTAGTTTCCTGCCTGGATAAGCACAAATCTTATAATCAGGAGACAGATTTGCAAAGGCCCTTGGTGGCTTTCACTGCTCAGGGATGGCAGAGAGGGCAGCCGTGACTCCGCAAGTTTTGTACAGACCATTTTCAGCTTTTTCTCTCTGGGCCACACAGACCTTTGCCTGAGGCGCTGCTACTTTAAAAAAAAAAAAAAGAGAGGGAGAGAGAGAGAAAGAAAAAAGAAAAAAAAGGAAAAAAAAAAGTAGGCTGCTCGACAGTTTTATTGGCAAGATATGGATCTTGCAGTTAATTCTGTCTGAGCACTCGTTAGACGTACTTATGCACATGCATGTTTTTATTTACAGAAGACTGGCACACCCATGTCTGGCTCACTTTGTAGCCTTTGTTCCAGAGACCTGGCAAGGCTTTCCGAAAACAGGATCCTACGTTAAAACGCATTACTCCATTTGCAAATAATGAGGTTTAATTTTGCTTTCGGTAGGTATTTGGAGGAGTAAATCTCTCCTGTTTGAATGTTCACAGCTCATGAACGCAAGAGAGGTGTGAACGCAGATAAAGCAAGCATATTTTTAAGTCAGAGCAAATACTCACAGAAAACGTACTGCGTCCTTCCAGGCTGGCAACTGGAGAGCACGCTGGGCTGCTCTGTTTACTCTGGAGCTGAGTAACTCCTGCATATGCACGAATCAGACAGACACATAGAACTGACCAGACTATTTGTCACAAATAATTTTACAGATTTCGGTTCACGGTTTGTTTGCAAGCGAAGTTCTTTTAAACAAACGTCTTCTGTATTCATAACCATTTGGCTAGTGCTCCAAGCAAAAAAATTTCAGCCTCCCGGTGGCTTGCAAGCTGTGTCTATTTGCTCTCCTTAGTTCTGCAACAGGGTGGTGGACCGCAGGTTCCTGTATGAGAAGGAAGAGGTCCCCCCAGGTTAGGCAGAAGTAGGCAGCCCTGCCTCAATGGGTGATGCTCCCTGCAGAGCTCTGGTGGCAAGCACAAATGGACAAATGTACATACCCAGCACCTCCTCCATCTACAGACTACCAGCTAACGGGTCTGCTGTATGCAGCAAGATACACAGGAGCAACTGGAGCTGTTGTGATAGGTGCTGATGTTATTTTTGGCCACTGAATCATTTATTTGCTGGAGAAAAAAAGTGCAGTTCCAGGGTGGCCAAATTCAGGCAGCTCCACTCTGTGTGGAGTGTTTGAACACTTAGCAAGCCACGGACGGACAGACTGAGGGCAAATTGTTCCAGTTGCTGCTGATTGAGGTGAAGAGGTCACCACTCCCCAGCACTCTTCACTGTCCCAACCTTTCCCCACACCAACGGTAGTTATCACATTCACGCTTTTACCCAGTTTAAACAGTTCAACAGATTGCTTCCTAACTCAAATCCGTAAAATCTTCAGTTTAATAATAATAATAATAAAAAATAATAATAATAATAATAATAAATCTAAGGACATACAACTGTTGAAAATATTTTTTTAACTTTTCCAAACCTTTCATTGTTGCACAATGAACTAAGTTATGCAGATGGCATAAAGCAGTGGTAGGAACTGATGACAAGGATGTGGGAAGCAAGTTAAGACAACCAGCTGAGGACAGACAGTAGAAAATAAGTGATCTGGACCAACAGCTGGAACAGGTCATCAAGGTCAACAGCTGGAACAGAGATTCAAAGGGAGAGCAGGCAAGTTCATGGAAGAGAAATGCACAGGGTGTTACTAATGCATAGAAATGGCATTTGATCCAGGAAATCTCTGAAGATAGCTGAAGGCTGGGAGCGCATTCAGGAAACACATACTTGCCCTGTTTGGATTCTTCCCCAGGCACCGACATCTGGCCACCGCTGGAAGCAGGACACGGCACTATGCAGATCCTTGGCCTGGCACAAGACGGACACTTGCCACCTGGCCAGACAGACACAGTGGGCAGCCCACATGCCTGAGGAGTTGGACAGCTTCATTCAAATCCTTGCTTTGGTTCCAGCTGAGAAACTCTGGTGAAGAGACTACTCATTTGAGTTGTAATGACACGGGGCTAAAATGTTGGAAGAAGAGGGTGAAGGTGGTAATGGGCCATGAGCACTGTCAGCCAAAGATACACCCACTGTATAGTCAAGCTATGCTGTGTAGTCAAGCTATACAGTCAAGCTATATGGTGTTGTTTTTTTAAGGGTCGTTAAAGACTGTGAAGCGAGGCCAGATTGCTGTGAGAACAAGTGATGCCAATGTCTGAGGAAGATAAGCTGATCACAAGTCTGTTTTCGTTGTCTCTTACCAAGGATACAGATGGCCCTGTGATCAAGTAGCATTTGCTAATACATTCTTCAAATGATGCACTTAGGTTAGTCCTTAAAACCCCTCTTAACAGTTTTACAAAAGTAATATTGCCTCCACTTTTTAAGGTCATTTTTCTTTTTTTTAACAAAGACTATTGAAGCAAGCGGGATAAGTGGCAGCATCTAGATTTGATCTGCATCATTAATACTGACTTCTAAAGAAGGCAGTTGACACAGGGCAGGTGACAGGATCAAATGTGTTGTTTAAGTGGGCACAGGAAGAATAACCATCCATCTTCCTTGCATCCTGAAGCTCTATGGAGCATGTAAATGACAACACTTTCATGTCACTCGATCAGCCAGTTGGAACAGTCCTGGGACCAGTTTTTTCAGCAGTTAGTGTAGATCATACACAGCCTCTCTGCGGGGGAATCACAAGGTCTTTTTCTAGACGTGCTAAGACAACTAAAGCATCACCTCTCAGAAACACTGCAATGATCTGGGTAGTTTCTGTGTATACTATTGGCCCCTGCTGGGCAAATTTGAGGCTAGAGAAATGTATGTTGTGGGCCACATATTATAAGCCGACAAAACATGTTCTCCTATAGCATGGTGGAAGTTTCCAGAGTATCAAGAGCATGTTCAGTCCTTGATGTCATATTTAACTTCTGTCTGAAACTGGCAAAACTTTAAAAATGTTTACTGCAGATGCGAGGTCATGAAGGTGAGGTGGAAGGTTTGGCAGAAACCTCAGGTTAATCTCAATGTGTGTTCAAGTCATAAAGCTTTAGTTTGTGAAAGACATTTGGGACTTGCACAGACAGACTCTGAGGGATCTGCAGCTTGCCCTGAACTACTGAAACTCAGGTGCCACATCAAAATGTGAACTGGACGAAACCTATGCCTCAGGCACCAGTCCTGGGAGCAGTTTGCCAAGTCAGCCTCATGTCCAGCCTTTGCAAGGTGTCTGAGTTCACTGGCCATTGCGAAACTGCTGCCTTAAGGCATTAGGAATGCCTATCTTAATAAAGAGCGTGGTAAGAGCCACAATTTTTATTGTGATTTCTATAGGAGGGCTGCGTGTATCCTCCAATGCCGCATGCCCTTCCTGTGGGTCTTTGCACAACAATAGCACCCAGAGATGAGATAATGAGGACTGGCATAGCAAAGGAGCTGTGCACCCAGCACCAGTCCAGAAACCTCCCCTATACAGCAGACATGGGGTTTTCCCTCGTGTTGCACTGAGAATTTGAAAGCTTCTTCTCTCCAGATCTGATTTTTCTTCACTAAGGGTGTTCAAAGCAAGGCATAACGCTGACCCTGTCTCCTCCATGGGCATGGTGATGTGGAAGCCCATGGGCAAACAGATGTGCAGCCTACAGCCTCTTGCCTGCTTCAGGGAATGGGCAAAACCGTGTTCTTCTTTCCTAGGAGGACTAGCCCTGCTAGAAGCAAGAGCACTTTAGGCAGATGCAGTGAGCAAGCTCCTACAGCAACAGTATTAATGGTTGAGCCTTGCACATGGGGATCCCGACTCATTTGCTGTGTGTCAACTCCTGCACCTCATTCAGTAAGAATTCGTTAATCTATAGGGTAGCTTTTCCAGTCAGAAACCCTAACAGCTAGAGATAAATTAAGCCAGAATTGGAGCCAGACCAAGAACATTTGAGTAATCCATCCAGCCTAAGCAAGATCCCCCAAGACGGGAAATCTCAGCAAGAGCCTAGAAAGAGATTATAAAAGAAAATAAGTCCAGGCACCGCATTCATGAGCTGGTGGGACAGCCAGCAGAAATGAGAACACATGAAAGGCTGTAAAGCCTACTGCCAGTACAGGCTGATACAAACACAAGTCAAACATAAGGCAACCTCAGCCGTGACCAGAACTTCTTTAGAAAGAGAGAAATCGCATCCTTCAGGACCTCTGTTTTATTTTTGTGGCACTGTCCTACGGCATCTTCTGCTGTTGCCTTTCCCTGGGTACCTGTGAGAGAAGGGGAAAGGAAAGGTAACGAATCCCATGCATGAAAGTGCACCCTTGGGTTGAGCTGCAGCCTGTCAGATGTATTTCCCTGTTATGTAGAATATGCTGATATAATGTGTGTCCTCAAAGGAAACAGTACAGAAAAAAAAGTTACAAAGCCATGGTCTAGAGGTCCATCCTGAAGTTGTAGAGCACAAGGATCATTGCAATGGTGTTTTTCACAGCCTAAATACACACTGCAGGTGCCTGAGCAGGGTGGCAGGGACTTCCACCAGGTAACAGTGCCAGGATTTGGAGGGGCTACTTCTGCACTGAGCCATGCTTTTATTGTACAATAATGATGCTTCTGAGGTCAGAAATTTTACCTCTACCATGTCCCTTCCACCGACATGACTGCCCCGCTGCTCACTTCAGGTTATTTCTGTATTTGCTGAGGACAAGGGCTGGATGAGACACTTACCCCTAGAGGCACTGCTGGCTGACAGCACACAGCAAACTTTCTGTCACAAATCCCACAAAATGCCAGAGCAGCATTTCTCCTGCTTGTACACAGACATATCCCGTTTTAATGCAATGGTTACACATGTTTCTAGGGAAAAAAAAAAAAAAAAAAAAGCCTAGGTTGTCCTTATTACGGGCACCGCCTTGAGGGTCAGTGAGGCCCTGGAATATAGGAAGGCGCATAAGCACAGAAAGCATGAGAAGTCTTAGAGAAGACAAAGGGGACATGTATCGGAAGTAAGTGGGATAGGATAAGGACTGCCAAGCTTTTAAGAGAAATTGGAATTTAATGAAGTGATTGAACAAAGAAATTGAAAGCCTCCTTTGCCTCCTGTAAGGGTCGAATGGATCTGAGCAATACTTGCCTTGGCTGTGTTACAGGGCTGTTATTTAATTTTGAGTAACTTGGAAGCTTTCAATGTACTTCATAATTTTATTGACATTTATGATTTGAGTTACTTAATCTTGAAAACACAAACACAACACTGCTCTGACTCACACCCAAGAGGATGAGGAGTCGGTGCCTGCAATGCTTTCATGCAGCAGATCCCAGTCCTTTTTGCCATGTACCCGCTTCTGCATCACTTCATTGCTGGTGTAGGACGGGGACCTTGCACTTCTACAGCGCTCAGGGTGAGAGAGGCAGCTCAGCAACAGGCATTTTTCAGTTCTGAGTGGCTGGATACCAATAAAATAAGCTTGCTTTTCTTGCAAGGCCATGACTCTGACCTTGCTCCTGGAGAAAGCCCCCAGCGCTCCCACACTGCACTCAGGCTGTGATGCTGTGATCCTTCCTCCCATAAACCTGGCTGGGAGGAGTGGAGCCATGGCTGCATCGGCAAACATGAGCTGGGGGAAAGACCTTATATTGACAGCAAAAATCTTGCTAGACCCCTGGATGCAAGGGGGAACCGAGAACTCAACATCGCAGGCTCATGCATGGGTACCCTTGGGCATCTGCAGAGCTACAGCTGACCCCGTGTGTGTGTTTGGGTGTGTGCACGCAGCGTTGCTTGACAGGAACCGGATGGGTGCTTTGGGGTCATTCTTCTTCCCTGAGCAAAGGATTCCACAGAAACAAGTATGAGAAGTGCTTGTATATTTATCTCGTATTAGCACGAATACCCAACTCATATGTCCTAACACTCAAGTCTGTTCACATGAGAGTGCAGATGTTGCCAGTTAAAATGGAAGGATATATGTAGCAAGTCTGAAATTAATTAGGATCTGATTCTGCTCTCATTTAGGGGCATGCAATTCCCATTGACTCAACAAGATGTTGTACCCTTACAACAGACTTTGGTCCTTAACTTTAACACTGTGAAATTGGCTTTGACACTTCAAAGGCAGTACAGTAGCGGAAAGCTTGACCCTTGCTCTTTGCTACCAAATGTATTTTCAGAGTATGACCAATTTGTAAAGCTGAACATTACACTCATTAGTTAGTGAATGAAGAGCACTTTGAAGATTAAAAGTGCTATTATTATTTCCATATTTCTTCTAAACACGGCTCCCATACTGAAGCCATGTGTGTCAAATCTAAGCCATTAGCTCAAACGGGTTGTTTCAGAGCAGACCCTCCTCGTGAGCCCCCATTGCCCTGCCTCCAGCTGTGGTTTTAGGATTGTTCTGTTAAGGTGCAGTCAACGATGTGGGAGGGTGGAGGGCGCACCAGGACCTTCCAGTTCATACTTCACAGCTCTGTAACCCAACAGCTGTCCTGGGAGCCCGTGCAGAGGTGGAGGCTGCGCTGGAGACAGGGCAGGGGATCGCTGTAGTGCTGGGACGGCAGGGTGGAGGTGAGGAAGGCAGGAGGAAGTGAGGGTGTGAGGAAAGAGGGAGAGTAAGAAGAAACACACCTTCAACCGTCTCACACTCACCCCACCCCTGGCTGGTGGTGCACCATGATGAGCACAGCTTAAAGGGACGTAGCCGGGCGGGAGCTGGAAATAATCAAGTGAAGAGCAAAGCCCGCAGGAATTCTTCAATTGATTTTGGCGGACTTTCAATCAGACCCTGAATGAAGCAGAACCTGCACATTTGATACCGAATTCTGTGCCGGTGTCAGAGAGGAGGAGGAGGAGGAGAAGGTAGGAAGTGGGGAAGATGGGAGGTAAAGCTGCCTCTCATCTTGCCTCTTCTGCAAAGCTTCTGCTTTTTCACAAACTAACACAAGCAGAGGGGAAGGCAGAGGAAAAGGCCCAAATCACTCCATGAGGGGAGGATTTGCCATGCTGAGATGGGCAAAGTCTGCCCTCTGCGAGGTGGCGTTTCTGGTCTGCAGGCGCACAAAGCCTTCACAGACGCTGCAGTCATTATTTGCTGCGGACGGCTGAGAGACATGACAGGTACTGCTGGACACATAATAAACTGGAACGAGCAGTGATTTTAATCCAATGCCATCAAAGATCGGGCTTGTTGCAGAATCCCATTTACAGTCCGCAACAGCAGCCCTGATATAGCTAAGGCGATAAGTACATTTCATCTAAACGCACACATCACTCAGTATGGGCGTCAGTCTGCAGCTGTGCATTTGCTGTCTCCTTCCCTGCTCCCAGATGCTGCAGCTATGATCCGTCCACCCCAATTCACCCCAGCAAAGCATCTTTCCCAAAGTTTGTTAGAGCCCAGCCACCGGCATTTTATTTCCCTACCTAAACCATCCCCAGTAACGAGGAGGCTGGTAATAACCTTAAACAGGATATGTAAAAATTCACTTATCTTCCGGCCCAGCTTCCAAGGCTGCAGGTGCCATGTGGCTCCTTTGCACTTCAGGGCTATAAGCTGAATTTCAGCTCTCAGACATTTTCTATTTATCACAATTCCCAGACGCAGTACCAGTGAATGTCCCGGCGCACCTCCTCACTTCCACGACGTGCCAGGTAAGGAGAATATGTCTAGACAGAAGGCAGGGCTGGAGCTTGGGATAATTTTTCCTCCAGTAGCCCCTTGACAGCTTTCAGCACAGGAATGACAGCTAGGGATTTATGGATGGGCTGCCAAGTCCAAGCAGACAGATACCTTACTCAGGTGCTTTTGTGGGCTTAGGAGACATCAGAGACAGCTGCCGAAACAGCACAGTGTGGGAGGATGTGTTTAGTCAGAGGTTTGCGAGGCACATTCCTGAATGTTTATTAAATTCAAATCCAACTGCACAATTTATGACTGCTGAGCTGGATACAGTGCTCCTGCAGACAGACATACACAAGAACTGAGGCTGAGCTGTAGTTGATTTCAGTGGAAATTGGGCCCAATGTTTCGAGCATTTGGCCTACTATTTATTTTTAACACTTGAAGTTTGCACTGCGGTCTGCCTGTACTTTACTACTTTGATAGCAACCAGATTGCTCCATGTGAACAAAGCAAGAGACTAAAGTGACTATAACTTTTAACTACTACTGTAGGGGAAGCTGCAAGACACAGCAAAAGGCACACGTGAATTTATAGCAAAGAATTTGATTATTGGACTGCTTATTCAGAAACTACAGCAGCACAATGTAACAGCCCTGTCATCAAAAGACTCAACAGCAGAGACCTTGTTTTGCTATACAACTACAGCACTATAAAAACAAAATGTCACTTGTTTTACTACATTTCTGGAATATAATGCCTTTTCTTCCCCTTCTAAAAAACAGAGAGTGCCAAATTTCAATGACTGCAGTTAGCCTCCCATCTTAGTTTTATTGCTCTTCTGCTTAATGCTTCTTCTCAAGGAAAACGCGTTCAACGAGGGCTCAACTCTGCCTTGAAAACTTGATTAACTTCTACAGGAGACGCTAATACAGCCTGGATAACCAAGGACAGATAGGGCGTAACTGGAAAGAAACTGAAGAATGCAGAGAAAACAGCCACAAGGCATAGCTATTTGTGTTAGGGAGGTACCAACCACACCGTGATGTTCAGATATCAGGTCCCTCCTTCAGCTGCAAACAGGAACTCAACCTTGTTGCTTGAGATTAATGCATTCATGCTTTTAAAAACTTGCAGTGCTTAGTGAGTTTTCAGGAGATTTACAACAATATCCATTAAGTGCTTGTGTTAAAAAAAAAAAAAAAAGACTAGGCCTTTATGATACTTAGCACTTCTGCCAGTCCTCTGTTCAACATTCCTGTACAATTCAGAATGAAAGTCTTGAGTGCCCAGGCTGTGTTTGAAGACATTTGTAACTAAGACGTGCTCATAATGACTGATGTGGGATGATTATATAGACTGCTGGCAGGGTCAGCTCAACAGATCAGTCATTGCCACAGCTGCCTGACTGTTTATGCACCAATATTTGAAAAACTACCAGTGGCAATGCTCAGCAGCACTGGTTAATAACGTGCCTTGGCCTAAGGTCATAGGGACGAGCACTGGTTGCAGCCAAAGAGTAGTCAGTCCCTCATGGCATATCAGCTCTAGCCTAATTTGGCTGCATAGGTTTTCTCTAGGAGCAATGGAGGGGGAACATGACACTTGCAAGAGGCAGTTCATCCCTTCCGACCTACCTTAGAGCAGGTATCTCCAGAGGCACTCATCTGCACTTGCTAGAGAGTTACTTATGATCACAACTCAATGCCTTGCTTTTATCGAGCTCCAGTTAGACAAGGTGTGCTTGGGACTGCCACCAGCACAACAGGAACTTTCAGGGTGCCAGCTGCTGCAGACCTCACCACCAATCAACCAGAAACTAGAGTCCTGTATCACCATGGGCCTCAGCCATTTGCATCCAGGTAACTCAAAGAAGTTTTAAGCTGGGTGTACTCCGCTTTGCATTGCTCTGCTATACTGCTGAATTTACTGTCTAAAGCAAGCACTCCAGACCATCTGAAATAACTGTTTATGCAGGTGAGATTAAAAAAAAAAAAGAAAGAAAGAAAGAAAAGAAAGAAAGAAAAACACAAAGGCTTGCAACTCATTGCATTAACTTGAGAGTTAAGAGATCCCTAAAGCATTGCTCTGTTTATGCTCAAAAACATATTGCATTCCTTTCAAATGTTGCTTAGCCTCCAGACCAGTGAGACCCCCATTCTCTGGTTGTGACTTGAAGAGAGGTTACCAGACCCTTATGCTAGAGCCACGCCACTGTGCAAGAAGGCACTTGAGCTTTCAAGTTTGATTTCTTTGCTTACAGATCTAAGTTTCCTTTGCAGGGCAAATTAGGATTGTTTGGCAGATTTAACCTGTATCTTTCTTGGAGTAACATACAAATATTTCTTTTGAATGCCCCCCCTGTGCTTTTTATCCTTGAACTGCTGAAATAAACACTCCATCTTAAAGGCCTTTGTCTCTGAATTCCTCAGGGCCAGAGGAAGTGGACATTTGTGTAGTGCTAAAGGCACCATTTCCCCTGCAATATGAAATCTTCTTCAGTCTATCTGTTAGATCATCAGAACAGTGATACTCTGCATGATTTCAGATAAAAGCCTCTGATGTGCTCTAATTTCCAGGAAATAAGTTATCTTATTAGAAATATTTCATTAGGTCAGCATTCAAGACTTACAGGATGGTTTACATTGCCAAGAGCAACGTGTGCATTTAAATCTGTAAGCAGATTTAGCATCCCTCTTCTGAACCGCAGTGTCTCGCTGCCTGACCCCTAGCATGCTGGTAAATTCTGTACATTTCTCAGAGCTCACGTTTTACCCCGTGAAAGGTGGGAACAATCAGTGGCTGCAAATATACACCGAGAGACCTCAGCCATGTGCTCATATATCTCTTTTCACTCTCCAGGAAGAGGAAGGTATAAACAAAGGGTCCCTTACATTTCTTCACCCTCACCCAAAGTCTCCAGTACACCATGTTCCCTAGGGCATCTGGCAAGGAAGACCTTCTCTGCCATCCTTGTGAGGGGCTGCCCATGAACTCTGGAACTGGTGGAGCCAGCCCCTTGCATTTTGGGAGACCATGGCTACCTCTGGAGAACTGAGTGGACGTTATTACTTGGCAGTGACCAAGATCTACCATCCCACTGATGACAGATTCAGACTCCTACTTGGCAAGCGGAAAAGCTGGTTTACAATGTAAAGTTGAGTCAGCCATTTACACCAGGAGGTTGCTGCTTTGAACAGTGATGGACCATGCTATGGTAAAGGAGCAGTCCTCAAAGGCTCAGGTCACATGAGGCTTCTCAGAATAAACACCTGCAATTCATCCCAAAACTAGAAGGCAGCCAGAGCATGCCTCAGAGTACTACTGGTATTGAGCCATCTGACTGAGTATCGCATAGTATTAAAAGAAGGTTTTGACCTTTGACTGTTGAGCAACAGGTTGCTGCAGGAACAGCCAAAGGACAGACTGCACGTTTTAGCAGAAAAGAGAAGCAAAACATTCCCAAGAGTCCCTGACATGTCACCTTTAGTAGTGAATTCACACAGTGGTCTCTGCAATAGGGGATGCTGTATGAAATCTTTGGTGTCCATCAGTAAAAGCTGAGCAGAGGCTCTAGTCACAGAACATGCCAACTTGGAGTATTAAAAGGATGCTGGACACAGAGTTTCATGTTAATGATCTTGATAAAGGCTTTCTATGTCAGTCCAATGTATAGCACAGGGAGCAGACTCGAGCACCCGACAAAAATGGCAACAGCACCAGGAGAGGGGCATTAAGAAACAGAGGAGGGACAAGTTACAATCACTTTGGTCAATCGTAGGTAATTACGCTTAGAAATGCACCTCCTATTGTGCAGGTGTTCACATTAGTCTTTAAAACCTTTGCTTATTGTCTGCATACACACAAAAATGGGCAAGTCATAGGAAATCTTGCCAGAAAGTGGAGCCTGGGGAAGAGCAGAAACATTGGGAAATTCAATCCAAATTTAGTTGTTTCAAGTCCCACAAAGGCAGCATTTTTTTTTTCAATGTTGAAACATTCATTTTCAACTTAAGAAGTATTTAATTCCTTTCAACACTTCTTTCTGAGATGGCATCTTTCACTTAACAAGCATCCCAAGTTGTAAGCAAAAAGGCTAGTCACCCCAAAATAAATTCTTTACAAATGAAGAGTTACCCAAAATTATATTTCTGGTTTTGAATTTTCCCAATAAAACCTTTGGGTTTTGGTTCAAAACCCAACTTCTTCTAGTTCAACCCAGACAACACCTTTATTTTCTGAGCTCCGTTTGCACGTGTCTGTTTCCACCATCAGACCTGTGTTTAGTGCTTCCAGCTTCTCTGAATCTATCACAAGTGAGGTGATTTTATCCTGGAAGAATACCAGAAAACCCATCAATTTTCTGATCGCCCAACTCGTACCCCTCATACCGAGCAGCCAGTCACAACTACTATGAAAGACAGGAAGGGCTGAGGGAAGACTTTGGATGGGATACATGGTGAAGGGCATAACCAATATTTTCACAAGCAGGGAGGCGAAAGCATAAAGCCCATCCAAACTATGTCTATGGCTGTTTTGTGTCACCAGCAGCAGTGGAAGGCTGAGTTAAGCTTGCTGGACTTCTGAGTGGGGACAGATACGTCTCTGACTCTGCCACCGCCTTGAGAATGCCTCCTCCTCTTCCTTCTCCATCCACACACCCCCACACAATATGCATGCCAGATTTTTCTCAGTGATTTTTTTTTTTTTTTNTCTCAGATATCACATCCACGGGAGGGGGAAGGGGAGTTAATTGCATTTCTTTAAAAAATTAGGAAGTTAAGCTTATCTCTCTGCCTGCATATGGGGAGCCGTGTGTCCTGGATGAGTGAGATGGTTTCTAGGCAACTCCTGCAAGCCACGTTGAAACAGGAATATGAATTAAAATCAAAACCAAAACCCAAACAAGTCAAACAAAACAAGCAGCAGCTACTCCACACAAAACGAGTTTTGACTGACTCATAAAGTTCATGCAAGGTCTTTTGTGGGACTGTTAAGGAGAGAAAAACGAGCACCCGAGCCAGCACCTGTAGTGAGCCACATGGTAAGGGTGTTTATGCAGACAACATGCATAGCTTGCATGTGGTAGGAGGCCAGTCATGCCACGTCCGTGCAATGACATGACTTGATAGCTGAAATGCCACAACCCAAGTGCTCCAGGAACACCAGCCTGAGGACATCCAAGGGCTGAAAAGTGGTGCGATTCACTCCAGCTCTTTCCATTTCTCCAAAGAATTTCGCTTTGCGTTTATCAATTCATTATACCTCTTCTTCAAGAGATTGGTACAGCTTAGGCAAAGAATAGCGTTCTTGGGAGCTGCCTTTATTTGTTTCTTTTCTTTATAGCACAGACATGAGTAGGACATCCCAGCTGTTCAGTCAATTCTGCAGCACTAGGAGTGGGTTGCTGCACTTTTTTTGGCTCAGCCCAAATTTCAGGGTTAACCTGAAAGTTTAAGGTGAGGATTAAGGTGAGGGGATCCCATTCCCCCCCCAAATTTCTTCCAATATATTCACCAGTTATTGAACTACAGAGGTCTCAGACAGGACATAAAGTCACCGATGTGAATCCAGAGCTGCGTCATTTTTCCAGTGTCAGAGTAAAATTTAGTGCTCAGTGCCCCAGCTGGAAGTGAATGGTTTCACACTCCACACCGTCAACTTTGTTTCTGAGCCAGCATAACAAGGGATACTGGATAGGGTGTTTATGGCCTCCGCTGAAGTCATGGATGGGCAAAAAATGTGTTGCAGGGATTTGAATTATCAGGACCCTATTCTGCTTCTGTATGTGCTAGCATGAATGAAAAGCAACAGCAATAGCCAAAGTCTGAACTTGACTGAGATCAGGGACTTTGCATTGTTTGAATAAAATGGCTAGTGGGTATTTTAAAAGCCAGAATCACCGCCATAAATCTAAAACCTGTTTTTATGTCTCAAGAAGGGGGATACTGAAATCAAGTGAAGGGATTAATAACCAGGTCTCCAAAGCAGCTTAATTTACAAACTGCTTTTTTTTTTTCCCCCTTAGTGGTCATATGGCACTGTTTCCTTGAGTGTAAGGCTCTCTTTCCCCAAGAAAGCAGGTTCTCATGAGTGACAATTAACAAATTTTGTTGTTAATATGAAGTCAGAGCAGATGAAGGTTATGGTTAGAAAACAGAAATCTCTAAGCCTAACTCGAGCTTTTCTCCCAGCTGTAAAGAATTCATCGACCAGCAAAACTCCTGGGCTTTCTTCCAGTGCTAAGTGATGTAAGGACCTGACAGTGGCCTTAGCAGTGGTGTGTTTCCCCTGCTCAGGAACCCAGAACAGCATTCCAGAGGCTTTATATCACTCCGTGTGCATCCAGCTCCCGATCCGTCACAGCTCCGGACATGCAGGCGGTGCGTTAGCAGTGCCAGGCTGCTGATGGAGGCTGACTGGTGTCCGGGAACTGGGCCGTGCTGGGTCACCACCTCCCGGCGCGGGCAGGGGGAACCTGCTGGCTGTTTCCATGGCTGCTCCTGTGGGTGTTGGCTGGAGTCGTAAACCCAGATTTAATCACACTAGCAGCTCATTCCCATGGATTTGACCTCGGCTTCTGGGATTAGCCAGTCCTTAGCGCTGCTGGGAGACCATTATATGTCACTGGTGGATGACTTATTCTTGTAATCCCTCCCAGGTTTCTTTACAGCTGCTTTCTTCACAGTCCCCATGACCCACTCAGACCTCTAAGACTTCAGCAGGCTCAGCCTGGCCTGGGTGAAGCTGAGGCACACACTGACACTGGCCTCCTTTTCCCTGCTGTCCTGCCATGTGCTCCTGAGCTGGCAGCTCTGCTCCTTGCAGTAAGCCTCATCTCCTGCGGTCACTGCTGCAAAGCTAGCTGCCAGCATTGCATTCGTCCAAGCAGACAGAAAGGGGCCTAAGCAATAAAATAAGGAGGAAAAATTAGCAGCAAGTCCATGCTGTGACACCGGTTTAGTGAGCAATGAGGCATCCATGGTGTAACTCAGCGACACATCCTCTATGCAGTCAGGCTCTAGGCATTCCAGGGGGGTGAGCCCCAGCACGCAGCAACTCAGCGTTGGGACAGAAGTACCTGTCTTGTACAGGGGCTCCTGTCCTCCTCACTGCCTTTACCAAGGCTCCACCATCCAGAAGATATGCCAAGGGCTATTTCAGGTTAGGTCTTGGTTTAGTCAGAGAGGTTGAATCAGAGCAATGAAAGGCAATTTCTCCTCTCGGGGATTTAAGCTACTGCTTCAGGAAGACTTAAAAATAGTCCTGAGAAACCCAGAAAAAGAAAAACATGCTAGGAAACTGGATGTTTCTTATTGTATTTCTAATCCAGGATGCCACAGGACAGCAAATGGTTATTCAGCACATCATCATCGTCATTAACAATAATAATAATCGTAGTAATAATAATAATACAGGGTGAAAATGCAGATGGAATCCAGCATTGCTCATGTATTAGAGAAGCTAAGTGCTGGCCTGCATTACTTTTTGGGATTTTACTGTTTTCCAAGGACACTAGCTTAACAACAAGTGAAAATTCAGCAGGGGAGCTGATGGAGCTACAGTTGCTCCAGTCTGCATCCCATGTGCTACTTGATGCAGGACTGAGGTGCCAGATCACCTGGCACACCAGTACTTACACATCTTGGCAGCTCCACCTGAGCACCTCAGTCCAGCCTGAGGTAACACTGGAAGATGCTCTTTGGGAAGTTCAAGGGGAGGGTTTGTGTTCTGCAAAATTAAACCCCACACCATGGGTGACTCGAATCTAGGTCCTATCATATCTGTATGCCAATAGTCTGCCAGGGAAAGAGGGCTCCGAAAAGAGGTCTGAGTTTAACAAATACATGGCTATGTAGGAGCAAGTGTCTCAGCGATGGTTAGGTGTGTTTCAGAAACCTTTGGTGTTTTTAGGAATTTAAAAGACCAGTCACCTGTGAAAGGCCTTTTCCATAGCCTCCAGTAAACTACCCAGAGCTTTGTCAGCTCTGTTCATTAAGAAGCCATCTAACCCAAAGGCACTGGGGTTCTGCATGGATCTGAAGTTCTCTTCCTAGGTGTATTGGACACCCATGAAGCTTCTAGGATCCTCTGTTATTATATGAGCAAGTCCAAGTCTTATACTGCAGATGGGAAAATACCATATAGAAGGATTTCAGACTGAATGTCTACCATTTGTTCATGCCTTTTTAGGGGACTACTGCAGAGTCACATTTTAAGTAATTTCTGTTCTGGATGTTTGTGGTTCATCTCCTTTAGCATTCTGAAGACATTGCTGGATAGGGACACATCTGTTTCCAGAGCCCAAACCTCTAGACAGGGACAGCTTGCTCTGCCTGATCATGCGTGTTTGTGGGCAGTAAAAATATAATTTGTTATGCACACACACATACACACCGAATATTCATATACTGTTGGTGGCTGCAGCTAGAACCTTAAATCAAAGCATCAGTGGTATCAGAATCAAACCAATTCTGCAGGCTCCTCTCACACATAATTCCAGTATAATCTTACAACGCTTTGCCTTGCAGATTTTTCTTGATGGCATTTTTCTGAAGGGAACCTATGAGTAAACTACAATAGACAAGGGCTTGGCTAGCTTCTGGAACCTGGTGCCAAATTTTGAGCAGAGCCTGAATCAAAATAGCAGGAGAGGAAAGATGGAGGTGATTTTTCACCATGCTTGCTGTTATGACTTATTGGTGGTACACTCGGCGCTGCTGTCACAGCACACGCAGTTCAGCATGTGGGGCAAGTTGGGCAGCATGGAGCAATAGGAATAACAGGTTATCTGATTAGCAGAATGAAAGCACAGCAATGGTGTGAAATGCATGATGCAAGCCCACGGTGCTCTGCCACCCCAGCAAAGAGCCAAGGTTGTCTCTATGTAAAATAGCTCATTTCACACATAATGCGTTCAACAATTAACTTTTACATGTTAGTTACTCATCTTTTCCATCATCAGCCTACTTCACTGCAGCCCATTGCTCTGATTTTCATTGCTCAAACCTCAGTAAGCGACGCACTCCACTTTTTGTGGTTGTGGAGGAGGTGAGCAGCACATCTTGACCATTTAGAGCACGCATTAGGTGAGGAGTCCCAGGGGAGATTACTGCTCCAGCACTGCTGTCTCCATGGAGAAATAAAGATGAGCAGAAGTTCACGCTAAACATCACTGCCTGATGTTTTGAGCAACTCAACCTCAAAAGGTCTGCAAAATGCTCCCGGGCGAGTTACAGATGGATGGCTGTGCCATCACCTCAGGGAGATGCTGAGCTGTTCAGTGTCATTTTCTGAGGTACATCGGACTGCAAGCAAGAGGCAAATTCCCATCAGAGTGTTTATAGGGATTGATTAGAGACCATGTCTGAGTAACCATTTCAAACCAACATGAGATTCCTAAACAATTGGTCAGAGTAAAGGACGGTGGAAGCTAACCAGTACAAAAATATATTGCTTTTAAAATGTTTCATCACCTTCTATTATACATGGATTGTTTGGAAATAACTCTATTAAAATCATCTAAAATACTCCAGATTTACACCACTGCAATCAGAACCTGACCCCTCCTATAAGGATGGCCCATTAAGGCCTCTACAATCCATCAATACAGGGGCGCTAATAATAATTCCTTATTAGCAGCATTTTGAAGCCATCCAAAGACCTGAAAGAAGATCAGAGCTGCCTGGAGCAGCACAGGAAGCTTTCTTGTCTCAAAGTCTATTGCTTCCCCACAGCAAAGCGCCTGTGATCACACTCAGAATAATGCCCGCTTTACTCCTTTGACAGAGTAAAGCAAACAGCAGGTAAATGACTCTCTGCTTGGTCTAACGGAACAATTTGTGTTTTCATTTCTGGGCATATCAAACTTAGGCTCACTTTTCTGACAATGCAGGGCAGTATAGCATAAGAAATTTCACCCAACAACCTCAAAACCCCAAATGTTTCCCTCACTTGTGTTTTTTGTTGTTGCTTTTAAGTCCCACAGTTTATTCTTCTACAAAAAGAGTGTACCTACAGGCACACCAACCTTACTGCAGATGTAAGCAGCTTATGGAAGCAGACCTTTCCAGCAGACATTTCCAAAAGGCAGGTGCAACACACCATCGTTGCCCGGCTCCAGCTGGCGCAGCCGAGCACTGCCACATCAGCCAGCCGACGAGCAACAGGCACAGGAGTGTAATGGCTTGGTGCAGGGCACAAAGGAGGAAGAAAAACAAAGACCAAAGAACATCCATAAAGTGGGCTTCTGTGTTTAGCACCCGCAAAAAAACATTGTTTTTCAACAGCTGCTTTTTGCAAAAGGCTCCTACTGCAAGTAGCATGGGAACTTTATTCCTAAAAAGCTTTTAATGAAGCATTTTCAGTAGTGCAACAGGTCACCTGAGGAAGCAAAAACATTTACTTTATTGTTTCTCTGCTCCTCTCGCTTTGTTCTGATGACTGACACTCTACCAGCATGCACAAGGAGCAATACCATCCTGTGTTCAGCAGCACTAGTGCTGAGCTTTCTGAGAAATACCATCACTGCTGTTTTCCCCTGCAAGAGGGCTAGATGCATAGATATATATAAGAAAAGAGGGTTTGATATCTACAGCTGATTTTGTAAGAAAAATGCAATGTAGAGAAGAGAACAGAAATTCAGCAGGGAGCTAGCTGGGGGTGTGGAAGCTGTCTGCTGTTACCTGTGCAAAGTGTTGCTATTTACCTAGGACGGATGGCCACTGTTTGAAACTCCTGTTTTTTGAAGTGGTGAGTTCTCTATTTGCTGATCTTGGTACTAGAATTTGGTTAGAGCAATTAACTGCTTTTCCACCCTGTGGTATTTGCTAACTAAGTAGAAAGTGAAAAGTGGTTCTTAAAAAGGCACCTGGGTGGGGCTGGGAGGAAAGGAAGCTACATTAGCAAGGTGTTCACTGGTCTTGCACCCGATAGACGAATCAAGGCTAAATTCAAAGGCAGATGTTTAAAGAGTAAAATAATTTAAGAGATTAGGATCTGTATTGATAGCATCTAGCATAAGACACTTGAACAAAGACCCTATATGAGCCATCTAGAAGTCTTCATCACTGGAAAGGAATGGGAGAGCTATTTTCTCTCCATTGCCCACCAAGGAAGCTCCCAGGAGTGCTCTCTAATGGGGTCTCTGAGCTGAACGCTTGAGGGTGGATGCTGGGAACAGAGGCCATAATTACTAAACGTGGCTATAGTGTTCAGGCTTGAGTTTATGCAGGGGCCTCACTGCTCCAGTGATGGTGCAGCAGGGGTCCAGCTGCTGTGCAGACACAGAGCCTCTCTCCTGCTTCCTGATGCTCTACAATGAGCTTGGTGGTTATCCACAGAAGATAAGAGCTGGTCACCTGAAGGAATGTAAATAGGACAGTAGTACCAGAAAGTACTGGGGCAAACCCAGCCAGTACAAGACAGCGGTTGGCGTTTGCTAGCCCTCAAACCATGTGCCGAGTCTCAGACCAGCTCCCGGTGCACCGAGGTCACCCTTGCAGAGATCTTCATGGTCAGTGATCCCTCCCAACCTGCTACAGCGCCTCTTTCATGGGATGCCTTTCAGCTATATGGTTCGGCCAGTACATGCTGTTGTGGAGGAGAAGACCACGAGTTCATAAAGGCACCCCGTTGACTGCAGAGACTGGTCTTGTTGACACCTGTCCTTCCAAACCCTCACTCCCACTGTGCTTTTTTCAAGTATATTTAAAATTCCCTTTCATGTAATTGGCTATTTCCCATCCCTCCCTCCCACAGGCTAGGTTAAAAGGGGCAGAAGGTCCTTTTCTGTATTGATTTGTTTTCCTGATCTTTCGGATACATGCAGAGAAGATCAGCAAAAAGGCACTGGAAAAGAAGCAGAACAAAAGTGCAGTGCTTGCTCTCACTTAAAGAAGTAAGACAAACATGAGACTTAGCATCGAGTAGAAAATAAACTGTCCGCTGAGGAAAAGAAAGAAGCTGCCCTGATGGAGAAGGTACAGTGAGGAGTACCACACTGCACTGCAACACCAGCAGAGCAAGCTATGGACATGGAGAGTTGGTGTTCAAAGAACAGTCATGGTCGCAACATTTTTTTCTTTTTCTTTTTTATTTTTTGGAGAAATGTAATTTAAATAGATAAATCTTATTTTGAAATAAAAGGAAATTGGATAAATTATTTTTAATCCTTGATATTTACACCCTGCTATTAAGCTGCCCCCCACCATGGTGCACTGTGTGTGGTACTGTTATACGTGCTGTGGATTTGGTTAGACATAAAGCAGATGCTCTGATTGCTAAAGCTCCCCTGACATTTGCTTGTGAGTGCATCGTGGTGGCTTGAACAAATTCTAAACTGGGCAATAACATTTTTTTTTCTTACTAAGTTCCTCCCATTCAGTAAGATTTGATATTCATCTTCCCTCCCATATCTCATAGATATATTGTTATATTCCACACGAAAAGCAGACATAGTAGGGTAACAAATGAAGTGACTGTTACAAAGCTTCTACCAACCTCAGAGGGACATGGTAAGGATTAATTAATTGCTTATTCAGAGCTTTTATATCCTATGATTAAAAATAGTATAATCATAATAAAAACAGATTACTACATTAGCAGAATCAGTTATTAAAATCCACAGTAAAGACAATACAAGTTTCCTACTAAAAAAAAAAAAAAAAATCAGCAATTTATTCCAATCCCACCCCTGCTGGGAGACACAAAAAATTAACCCAGACTAAGTTTTATGGTGAGTACATTAGATATCATTAAAGCCTGTATAACATTCTCTTTCATAATTACACTGAAAAAAATTATGACCGTTTTAATTCTGAAGAAAAGAATCTAAGGGATCCATCCATTTGTGTGGCATTGCTAATCCACTTTCAATTCACATGTTTAGTTAATTCACATTAAGTTTTCCTCGGTGACTCTGCATGAGCAAATCCTTACTCTGAAGCACCCACCTCCCATTACAGCCACTCACCAGCAGCTTTCATCATTTCAGTAACCCTGCGGCTGGACGTGGGCAGTGGTTTCTTCAAAGCCTCAAACATCTGGGATTCAGATCTCTGAGCACCAGAGAAGTGAGGGAACTACAGAAGAGATTCCCGTAGCCCCTCGCTGGAGAAGCGACCCGGGGTTGCTCCAAACCACACGCCAGATGCAGTAACCCTTGAGGGCTGTCAGGCAGCCAAGGGCAGATGGGCTGCAGGTCCTCCAGTGCTGTTCCCTCCCGTGCCTCACAGATCCCAAGCAGCAGGGATTTGTCTCTCCAGGCAAAATTTACTCCCTCAGCTGCAACGTCCATCCTAGAGGAATCCTACATGGAGCACTTGTGTTTATATGGCCAGAATGAGACTTAGGATTGAGACTTCGGTGTCCAATTTTTGCACCTAAAGACCTGCCAGGTCTTCAGGACCTCACTGCAGGCGTAGTTAATTGTTTTAGGGACAGAAATGCTCTGTCAAGTTTGTAACTCTCTGGAAGATGGCACTAATCCACCCCACTCTCACACTGCTGTCAGTGAGACGTGCTGAAAGACACCAGCATGAGGGCAAACAGCCCACAAACAGGAAACTGATGCAGAGTACCCTGACACACACAGAGCCCACGCTCGATCCAGAGCAACCAAAAAAATCCTTTTCTTGTGCCCTGAGGCACCGAAATTCTCTCTGAGAGTGACATTCTTTTAAAAGAAGAGTAATCAAATATAAATGCTTTTCATTCCCGAAGCTGATGCGCACACCGAGGATACACAGGGACAAATGCATCTGTGAAGAGCGCTCCTTTGTTCCTTTCCAGCTCACATCAGGATAATGTGCTGTAGATGGCTGCAGCTCCTGCAGCTGAATGTAAAGGATGTGCCCTAAAAAAAGAAAACAGCATTGCTTTTGTACACAGTTAAATCTGTGTTGCCACCAGGGATTCATTTAAGATACAGGGGGTCCTGAGGCTACATGCCACTGATGTATTTTGAAGTTAGGCAGATCTATTCATTGCTAAGCAAACCTTTACAAATATGTTAGTGTACCTTGCACAAGCCGTAGGAGGTGTTTAGGAGATGTACAGACAATCAGTCCTTAGAGTTGCTCAGCAGTGGGGAACTGGAGCACCAACATACTCTGCCTGAGAGAGGAACAAACATACTGCTTGGAGCAGATGTGCAGGTATGTGCACCACTATAAAGTGCTCATACCATAGTGTTATGTCCTTTTCAGTTTCTTTGTTCTAGCTTTCCTTCTGTTTTCTTGTTCTTTTCCTCACCTTCCTTGTTCCTAATTACTCCTCAGCCTTTATCTGGCTGCTTTTGCTCTTTCACCTCCAGCTGCGAGGCTGCTCTTCCTCCCAGGTCTAAGCAGTCCCAGCAATACAACAGCAGCTACTCCGACATTTCACTAGCTCTATAACCTTCTCTGGCACAACCTGAACACTTTTAGGCATGCAGGCCTGAGTACATGTCAACTAAAAGCATTACCTGTACTTTGCATTACTGACTGGTCACCCTAAAAGCTCTATTTTTTTTCTCCCAAGACAGGTCGTGCAGGGTGATCCATCCCATACTAATCACCTTCTGCAGTGGTCTCACCCGCACTGGCTGGAGATGATATAGCTCAGGTGATGCTCTTGAATCAGGCATCTCACATATATCTCCTTGTCTAAGAGCAGCCAGGATTAATCTGGGCTTCACACCCTGCCAGCCTGATGCACCCTTTGCAGGAGGCTTGGGGTTGATGTACTTTTGCGAGATCTGGTTCAGGATAAACATTAAATCTGGATCCGCTGAAGCTGTGTACATGCACTCTGCACTGGGTGCAGTCCTTTTCTAAAGACAGAGAAGTTCGAAGCTGCTGTCAGCTGCACAAACAATCTATGGATTCATAATCTGTGAATTTCTGAGGACGGGGAACAATTACTGTACCATGCTGCACACGTGTTATCCAAGCTCCTGAAGCCACCCAGCTAGCAAGACAACAAAAGAACAAATATTTTGCAATAAAGTTTATTTTAACTGAAGTAACAGAGAGTCACATGTACCTCTCCCTTTAGCCTTAAGTACACGGTAAACCTAATGCCATTTTCAGAGTCACTGCTATGAAATAGGGGTGCTTTGTTTTCTATCTATCCAAGAGTTACATTCACTTTCAATGTCCTTCTAAGCTACTCTACCATTAAACATTGGAGCCAATTTTGGTGAGACCATGATGCTATATTATTTGCCTTTTATGGGTTATATGGCCTGTCACCTCACATGTTAATCGAGGTATTATTAGAGAAGGGAAAAACGCAATAAAGATCTGGCTCTGTAAGCTCAGCTCATATTCATGACATTACACTAAATTGGTGCTGGGTGGGAAGCCCTTTGGTGTGCTATCCAGTTCTTCTCTTGGCATAAAAAACAGCTCAACAGCTTAGTTGACTTAGATTCTCTGATTTAGAGGCAAATATACATACGGCTGTCATCATGACAAACTCATGCACTAGGCTAGATATCTGGATGGCAACATTTCTTTCTTTTTTTCTTACTTTTTAAACAAATCAGTAAAAGCAGTTTTGCACACTTTGTGCTTACAGTTTTGCACAATTTGAGGCTGAATTGGCAAAGTGACTGCAACTGCTGGTACTGCCAGCTCCAAGCACATGTACTGGGGAGAACAATGCTTGTGAGTTCAGAAAGAGATGCCCAGATGAAGCCAGACTCTGTCCAACTGTTGTGTCCCTCAATGTGCAAAAGCACCTGCTATACGCTTCACCTCCTTCATGCATCCTCACTGCTATATCCTGGCTGATATTAATAGCCCGCTACTACCAGGATTCAGCATGACAGATCAGAGCAAAAGAATTTGCTCCTTTTCCAAAAAAAAAAAAAAAGGCAGACAACTACAGCATTCTCCTACCCGGATTCTCTGAGCTGTTTGCCATGTTGTACTCTGTTCGTACAAGGGCAAGCTTTGTGTAACTCCTCAACGGTTTAAAAGGCTGCACAGCAGACAAGTTAGGTAGAAATAAAATGTGCATTCTCCTTGCTGGGGTGGTTGTAGATACAGAGCTCCTCCAACACACTGCAAGATTGCGTGGCCTGCACGCCTGCTGCAAATGAGTATTTGGGGTGGCTGCAGCTCCCGGGCAGCTGCCAGCTCTGGGACCCGCTCTCCTGAAGCAAGGAAAGAGGTATCCCCTGCAGAAACCTGCTTTCATTTCTTATCAGGACAACAGGATCTGCTGGATTAGACCACAGGTGTTTTGCCCATACCCTACAGAGCAGCACACCTGCTTTATTGGAGACATAAGCCCTTTCTTTAGGTCTGACCCTTGTCTGACCAAAAGTCCCACTGCCTCCAAGCAGAGTAGGATCTGGCTCTTAATCTTTCAGCACATTCAGGAGCATGAAGTTCCATGAATTGCACTCTCAGAAATTTCTAGCTAGTGAACCACAGTGTGCTCCATCCTGAGCTCCTGGATAGAGTTTTTATTTCAGGTCTCCAAGATCCTCAGCAAATTTAAACTTGCTCAGACTCCTTTTCACTTTCTTTTTCGAAGGGTGGAAGTTTGCCGTTGTCTGGATTTTTTTAGCTTTGGTAATGGATTGTTTCTGAATAGCTGATTACAGCATCGATTCCTCCCCTCTACCATGCAGGGTGAATATAAATTCTTTAATAATGCTCTAAGACTTTGCTACTGCCCTGTGCTGGAAGCCACTCTTTAGTTCTGCTCTGCAAAATATATATACATTGTTTGCTGTTTGTTGGCCTCTGGTCAAAGGAAATAACAAATGAGCACAATAAATTTAAGAGATGGGAGAAGAGAGATCTTTCAGATGTGAAATCGCAGCCGCTAGCAGTTTCAAAACCTCTCTCCACTTCCCCCAGCCCTTCTGAACTGTGTTCCCCCCCCGCCTTCCAGGACATCATCAGTCCTGGAGGTGGGCAGAAGCCAAACGAATGGCAGCTGCTGAGATCCGGCTTCTGCAAATGGTCCAAGGACAATCTGCTCCATTCCAGACCACTTGGGGGAAAAAATACCCTTACATTTTTCAGGCATACATTATGTCTTTAAAAGACCACACACAGTCCAGAGCTTTGAAATGATATTGTGGGATTCAAAGGCTATTTTCTGGCCATAATGATTTATGGTGCTGCATCAGAGCCCTCTCTGAAGAAACGAGGTGAAGCCAAGTGGCTTTGGCAGGAAGGAGAACAGCCATCCAATGATATATCCAGACATCAGATTTAAAACAAAGACACAAACATCACCGCAGGATGTTGCAAAGACTGAAATTACAAATGGGTTAAAAAAGGTTGTCTCATCGACCAAATGTACAAAGGTGTTTAGTGGACACCAAGAGCATAGCAGGCTGGGGGAGATGATGAGGAGATGTGAAAGAAGGACTTAATAGCAGGGCTGGTACCAGGCTGGGCTGAACCTGGTGGGTGAAAGGCACCTGGAACACCCCACCACGAATCACCCAAGCAAATGTGCTGGGGAAAATCCTCACCATCTTGAGTTGTGAAAAAGCATGGGGAGAGTGTCCAGTGCCGTGTCCCAGAGAGGGAAGGCTGTGCTTTCTGCAGGCCCATGTGTGAGGCTCTCCAGCGATGTCAGAGCTCGCCAAACTGATGTTTTGTTGGCATCCCCTAACCCTGAAGTGCTCAGACTGTGAACACTCCTCACTTTGGCAGCCATGTGTTAATGAAAAGACGCCGACAGGAACTTCTTGGCTTCACTCCTCACCTCCCAGCATCACCATTCATGAACTAATTCTCCCCTGGTGTACACATTTCATACCTGCAGGCTTCCCCAGGTCTCCTTACCCAGCTGAAGAACAACCCAGCCAATTTTTCAGAAGAGATAAAATTGGGATCAAATTTCAGAAATACCCCCCAGCTTTTTAAACCAGAAACTCCCACTGTGAGCAGCTCTCAGTGTGACGCTAAGTGCCTGGTGCCGGTGAAGCCCCTGCCCCGTGGTTATGTGCTCTGGTGAGAAGTGGCATCTCCCTAAAGCGTGGCCCCTTTTCGAACAAAGAGCATTTGAAAATCTGGATTCTCACTCAGGAAATCCACTGACCCACCACTGTGCCTTCATAACGTGCCATAGCAGATTTTTCCTGCATTTTGAGATTTTTTTTTTTCAGGTAAATGTTCCCTCCCTAATACCTTATGCAAGCAGAGTTTAATGCCAATCCCATGCAGCACCTGCAAGCCATCTGGAAGATGAACAGCTACATGGATACAAACAGCCCACCCCAAAGTTATGACAATGAGAGATGATTATCCTAGCTGCAAAGGCAGAGGCAGAGCACAGTTCTCGACACCATCCTTTCAACCTCTCCTCTGAGCCATAACTCTTCTCCCAGCCCTGAGCCTCCCCATAACGCCAAGCTGGGTCTCATTCTCCTCATGTTTACACAGGTGTAAGGAAATATGTTTGTTACCATTGGTAGAAATGTGAAGGGGATTTTCCTCCTTTCTCAAGCAGTACAATGGCATTTCACCAAATCTACATCAGGGTCATTGTATTTGTGAGTGAAAAAAAAAAGTAGTCATCAAAATCTGTGAGACTGGACTTCAGCAGCACTTCTTCCTGCACACTAAATGTCACCACAGAGAACAATAACAGGGAATGGTCAGACTGTCCCCGAATTCCTATATTGGTGTGGTGCCGGTGCACAGAGCCCAGTGGGGAAAGCCTGCCCTCATTTTTGGCACGGGGCTGGCAGAGGCAAGCAGCTGGAGCATGGCTAGCCCTCTCACTCACACCCTTCTCGATCACCACAGCTTGCACCAGACCATAAAAGCTCTGGGCTTTGCCTACATTTGAGGCAGCAAAGGCTTAAGAGAGGTGAGGCACGCGGAGAAAAACTGATGGGATGACTAAAACACGCAAAAGGGACTCCAGGGACGCGGGTGGTGCATGACACTAGACAGCTCAGCCTCCGGTTCTGTGCTCCTCCCTGCACTGTGGAGCTGGTAGGAGGCTTAATGAGTGCTTGTGAATTCTGCAACTTTTTTTTCTTTTCTTTTCTTTTTTTTTAATTGAATTGTGCTGCACTGTGAGCTTTTGCTGTAACAGGTCTGGCTGAAATGCCATCCACAACAATATGCTCAAAAGTCACCTCAACATTAAAAATGATTGGAAAAAGTACATCCTGAATCCATTTAATTGCATATTTTTCTCTCCCTCCTATTCTACTTCCCCTGCTTTTTCCTATCCCTCCTTTCTCCTTATATTTCAGTGCAGCCTGTAAAAGGCTGGTCCAGGTCTTTGACTTCTGCTTCCTGTGCTGTAGGTCATATGTTCAAATCCCCATGTGGTAGCAGCAGGTCATCCTCTTCACATTTTTTAGGGTTTCAAAATGGATGTTGAGCCATTCATGGAAGGGATTATATACTTTTCTACCAGTCCAAAGGACCTTTCAAAAGTAAGAAGTAGCCAAAGGAGGGCAAAGACTTTTTAAAAATTATTTAAATGAAGAAAAGCTTTAAATAAATTATGGTTTCCCAAGGCAACGAGACTTGCAGGATGATTCCCCAAACAGCATTTGGGCTGGCTGGACAGACTAAGCCAGGTTTTGCCAAATAGGCAAACACCTCAGGTTTCTGCAAGCATTAAGGCAGTCAACAGAGAAGGAAAGCCTCATATCATCGAGGGAAAGGCTGCTATTGCACAAGTCCTTGCACTTTGCCAGGGGCAGGATCCAGATCAGCAGTCCCAGCACAGCCTGCCGCCTGCCTGGGCAAAGGGCCTGGGGATATGGGAGAGCAGGAGGGAAGGCGATCAAGGAGAGGAGAGCAGAGAGAGGACTTCATAGGACAGTTCACAGAAGACACTAAGTTTTTATGGGGTGGAGGAGAAGTAAAAGGACTGCCACACACCAAAGGTCTGCAGGCGATGCTGTATGACCTGCCTGATTCCACAGCAGGGAAGTCAGGAAGCAGATCATCCACCATGCTGGTTACTACGGATGCCATGACCACTTCCCAAGCATCCCAGTCCAAGCAGGGACCTGAATGGTGAGGAAGAGGAGTAACGCAGCCGTGAGCAGCATTGCTCCTTGAAGGGGTGGGAGGCACAATTAGGAATATAAGCAAGCTGCAGTGAGGTTTCGTCAGGCTTTTGGGGAACAGCTCCATGCCCAGTAGCCAGCTGGAGAGTACTGGGCCTGACTGACTGGTGCATTTTTTAAGATAACAACAACAGGGACAGTAGGAACTCGTAGGGCTGTCAAAAGAGAGCTACTGCAAAATCCAGCAATGGTCCCCAGTCTCATCAAGCCTATCCCAATGGAAGCAGGTGGGACTCACCTCACTATTCACATTGCAACATAGAAGTCTGCCACTAAGCTGGTCTGTCAGGTCTCTATTTATAGAAAAAGGGGAAGAACAACACAGGTTTGGGTGCCATGACCTAGTTTAGGACAAGAAGGGGAAGACATGGGTCTATGTGAGTTACATGTATGCCGATTGCAATAAAAGCCTAGGGTGTTTGCTGCAGAAAACTGGGATGGGAAAATCTTTCTTCAGGGGGCTAAGTCCCAGCCAGTAGTCCCTCTAACCTCTTTTTGCTTGACCCTACCACCCAAAGAGAAAGTACACTCCCACAAGCAGGTGTTTTCAGCAGAGGGGGGATCCCAAACCCCACGCCAACCAGCACAGCAAAGCGCTGTACCCTCACCACAGAGCCGCGCTCCCCTGTGCCCAGCGCTCCCTTTTCAACCCTCTCCACTGCACTAGTTAATTCCCCATCCTTCAGGCAGGGAGAAGGCGTGAGAGCGAGCACAAAACCGGGCTACTCTCCTAAGCGCAAGGGAGGGACCAAGCAGCACTTCCTACAAAGGCAGTCCTCAGCTACAAATCACCGCTGTGCGCACATTAGCCTCCTGCCAGCCAACGCGGGCGGCACAGCAGCCATCTAGCCAGTAGCACCGCACCCCCAGAGACCTAATTTGCAGAGGCTGCAAATAATGAAGAATACCTCAAAGACAAAAAGAAAAAAACTATTAAAAACTTCTCTTTTTAAAAGGACTCTGCTGTGTCTCCGGAAGTCATACAATTTCACATCTTCAACCAAGGGGTGAAGGTAAGAGCCACTCTCATTGCCCAGACATCCCCTTGCAACAGCGGCAGCATGGCAGAGCTGCCACCTCTCTTTTCTCATTTTCTCCCCCATGTCAGTAAATCCCCTGCAGGCTCTTCCAGCCTCTACCTGCAGCTCTTGCACAGCACAGGCAGCTCTTAGAATCCTAACATGCTACACCCACAGCAGCAGATCCACCAGACCACACTTCTCCTGTCATTCACAAGATTTCACCTGCTGTTCTCCTCCATCCACAGCCGCCCCTGCCTTTGCCACGAGACACCATCCCCATGTTCCTCAGTAGGACTGATTTCTTTGGCCAGGAAGAGCCTGCCATGCCCTCTTTTCCCCTCTCCTTGCCAAACAGCAAACCGGGTCTCCAGGTGCCTCTGTCAGGGGACAACCAGAGAGAGTGGCAAATGAGCCACTTACCCCATTCTTCAGTCTGCTGGAGGCCTTGGATGGATTTGGAGAGATGGGTAAGACATGGGGAAGCCTGTGCGTTAGATGGTCTCATTCGCTAGAACCAAAACGATGGCCTGCTCCTCCTGAATGCAACTCCTACCCGCCTAGATAGCACATGTGGCCATGAAGGAGCACTCTGACCTTGAATGTAGGACTTTCCTAGGCCTGGACCTGATGCGCAGGTTTGCTGTGGGACCTTGCAGACCTTCCCTGCCTCTCTGCTGCCATTCAAAGGAGACACCATTGCTCCAAGTGCTCCACAGACGCAACCCCAAAGATGCCTCCAGCTAAAGACACGCAATGAGGATAAGCATGCCACAGATACCCATTTTTTTCCTCCATGCCTTTCCCATCTCTGTGTGCAGCAGACAGTTAATCATGATTGCTCCTTTTGTTAGGCAGTTAGCGATCTGAATCCTTTTGGTAATTATTCCATCACCTGCGTGGAGCAGATAATCCTGCGGGCCTGCCCGCACTGTGCAGCAATAACGTCCCTGGGCTATAAAGGAAAGTGCTGAATGTAACATTTTAATGACGGGGGGCTGGTGAAATCTTAAATTGATGGCAATGTATGGTGAAGTCTCTTAAATAATGTGAAATGCCCTTTTGGCTGGAAAGGGCTGGATGAAGCTGTGGTTGATAAGTTGTTAAATTACATCCCATGGCTGGCTGCTTGTCTTGGGAAGGGACTGAATGATAAGTGCGCAAATTATTGTTACTGCATGGAGTGGAACTATTTCCAACCGAGAAGATTTGATAAAAGAGAGGTTATTTATCATGATTAAAAACAGTACATTTGTACTTCTCCACATTGAGCAGATCCTGAACTGGCAATCAGTTTCTGAAAAGGTACCTGAGCCTGATTTAAAGGGCTTTATGACTCTTCTAACAGATAGGTTTTTCTCCCATGGGGAAAGAAGATTTAAATATCTAAATTGCCATGTTTCTTGGAATTATTACCCCATTCATTGCGGATAGCTTGATTTCATATTTTTTTTCACATCCTGTTGTCATGTTTGACTTTTCCTTAAAAAAAAAAGAAACGCTTTTCCACAAACAAGCAGGAAACAGGCTGTTGTGTGCAGTGGTGGAGGAGAGCTTTGTCTTCTATGGCTTCACTTTGGGCCCTGCAGAGACAGACAAAGCTTAAAGTCATTTTCAGGGGTTGGCCGCTCAGTGATGGAGGGGATTAGGTGGTGGAGTCAGGTTTGTTGCAAGAGCCAGACTGACTTCCACTAGCCCTAACTGCCCTCGCTGGCAGCGTCAACCACCACCCGGTGTGGCCCTTTGAACCTCTCAGGAGAACAGCTCGAATGACTTGATATGGGCTCATATGAGTGTCATATAAGATAATGATAAGGTTAAGTTTATAGTCCAGCAAGGTAACTAAACACGGCTGGGCCAAAAGACAAGAATAAATCCTAAGACTTCAGTGGGACTGCCTCATACAGAATCACAGAATCACAGAATCATTTAGGTTGGAAAAGACCTCCAAGATCATCAAGTCCAGCTGTTAACCTAACACTGCTAAGTCTACCACTAAACCATGTCACTAAGCTCTACATCTAAAGGTCTTCTGAATACCTCCAGGGATGGTGCCTCAACCACCTCCCTGGGCAGCCTGTTCCAATGCCTCACCACCCTTTCAGTAAAGAAGTTTTTCCTAATATCCAACCTAAACCTCCCCTGGCGCAACTTTAGCCCATTCCCCCTCATCCTATCACCTGGCACGTGGGAGAAGAGACCAATCCCCGCCTCGCTACAGCCTCCTTTAAGGTACCTGTAGAGAGCAATAAGGTCGCCCCTGAGCCTCCTCTTCTCCAGGCTAAACAACCCCAGCTCCCTCAGCCGCTCCTCGTAAGACTTGTTCTCCAGACCCCTCACCAGCTTCGTTGCCCTTCT
>VXAA01003989.1:1182697-1268298 GCA_013399115.1 Anseranas semipalmata
CTGCTTGGGGTTGTTGTGCCCCAAGTGTAGGACCCGGCACTTGGCCTTGTTGAACTTCATACAGTTGGCCTTGGCCCACTGGTCCAGCCTATCCAGATCTTCCTGCAGAGCCTTTCTACCCTCGAGCAGATCAACATGTGCACCCAGCTTGGTGTTGTCTGCAAACTTGCTGAGGGTGCACTCGATCCCCTCATCCAGATCATTGATAAAGACATTGAAGAGAACTGGCCCTAATACTGAGCCCTGGGGGACACCACTCGTGACCGGCCTCCAACTGGATTTAACTCCATTCACCACAACTCCTTGGGCCCAGCCACACAGCCAGTTTTTAACCCAATGAAGCGTACGCCAGTCCAAGCCATGAAGATGCCAGTCCAAGCCATGAGAATCCAAGCTCATGTGTGTAGACTACAGGAAGTCTAGCCTGCTGAACTAAAACCTTTCTAATATTTCTTGAAGCATTCTGAGGTAGATTGTCATTGTTGACATTTGGCATTAGATTATGAGCCTTCTAGTTCCTATTAATACGGTAGTAGCTGTTTACGTAAATAGGCTATTGAATACCCTAATCTGACCTTCCATCTAATGTGGGCCAAGGGCTAATACAGCTAAGATATTTATGCTCTTGCAGTTCAGCCAGGTTCACCTGTATCTGTCTACAGTGCATATTTCAATACAGGCTTAGCCTTGACCTGAAGTCTTCCAGAGAGATGACTGAGCACCAGTGTAGATATTTCAAAAAAGGGGAAAGAAATTCCTCCCATACCTGTAGAAAAATAATGCTGAAGTACTTAGAGCACTGGTTCTTTCCAAAGCCCTGCTAGTACCATCACTGAAGAGAAGAAAACATCAGCTTGTGCTGACATGATCAATTCTAGCAAGATCCGCATCCAAGGCCTTTGTAAAATTTTTCTCCTGTTGTATTGCAGGGTCAGAAACACTCTAGCGGATTATTCACTTTGGTATTTTTTCCTCTCTTTCTATGGTTCTCTGGCACTGGAACAGGCTCCCCAGGGAAGTGGTCACAGCACCAAGCCTGCCAGAGTTCAAGAAGTGTTTGGACAACACTCTCAGACATATGGTCTGATTTTTGGGTGGTCCTGTGTGGAGCCGGGAATTGGATTCGATGATCCTTGTGGGTCCCTTCCAACTTGGGATATTCTGTGATTCTATGATTCTATCACTGTTCATTTATTTATTTATTTTTATTTCAATAAAATCTTATGCCCATGAAAGTTAGACAGTATTTGAGATTTTATGATGCTCAGAACAAAAACAGCATATTCATGGGGAGCGTGTTCAACAAGACAGTCTTAAATGAAGACAGCTGGAATTAAAGATGCATTAGAGAATCAAATAATTCTTAAAATCTGCATGCTTGCCAGCAAAACAAGCACAGGGCAGCAGTAGCATTTCATAACAAGGTTCTCACAGGGCTCCTCATACTACCCTGACAGAAGACAGCCTGGAATATTTTTCTTCAGCTGTACCTCAGTATCAAACTCAGCTCCATCATGCCTCAGTAAAGTTGTGTCTTCTCAAATAAGGGACGAATTTGGCCAAGAAGCTTCAGTGGGAGCAGCACACAGATAGCCCTGAGCAAAATTTGGTCCTGTCAAAATGTCTGTTTTCAGTCTCCATTAAAAAAACATGTCCCAGCACATAATCACACAACGGGCAGAATGTGGATCTCCTTTAGCATGCAATTCATCAGAGACCTGCTCCTTCTGTCCTGACCTCTTCTATTTGCAGAGAAAGACCAGATCCCTCAGCCCAGCACACTCAGGGCTGTGCAGGAGTGGGACCTTGTCACGGAGAGCTTTCTGGGCCATATGTGCCGTGGGAGGAAGTGGTACCCAGACCCTTGCTGTCCTTACTGAGACTGCTAGGAAAGGGTGCAGATGCAAAGAGCAGAAACTGCCAAAGGGACATTTTTGGTGACTTCTGTGCTTTGCTGAAACCAAAATGCTTTCAGGCAAATTACCCTCCATGAAAAAAGTTTTGTGGGAGAGAAAATACCAGGGTGCTGTCACAGACTAGATTAACTTCCGGTGTGTGACAACGACCGTCATGCAATGGTGAATAAAAAAGTGAGTGAGCTCACCTATTCAGTGTATATGAAAAGCAGGAAAATTCTGTATTGTCCAAATCACATGTGGAGCAGCACTACTTACCTTCAGCTATGCCCAGGGAAGGAGAAAACCCAGGATTGTCCAAAGCCCTGGCCAGGTGCCACTAACCTGGCTATCATTCTGCTCTCCAGCTGGGCATGTCCCCATCCACCACCCTCACTGTGTTGAATGGGAAGAATGAAAACAAATGGCAAAATGCAGAAGCTGCCACAGAATTGGAATTATCCTCCTCCAACTGACTTCATTAACCAGCACTTTATCAGAGTCTGGATTCCTTACAAAGATGTTACAGCCTTGGAAATACTAAAATAACTCCAGCTGTTTGATTTCTAAGAGCATTTGGAAAACTCACTCTGGTATGGTTGAGCAAAGCACTCCCCTACCTGCTCAGCTTGAGGTGTGCTTAAACGACTGGGCCTGCATTAAAGCACATGATTAAAATAACACGTATGAATAATTGGTTTGCTAATTTGAGGTTTTGAAGTTGAACAGCTCCTTTTATAAACTCAGGGAGAAGATATGATTCTAATTTCCAATGGCATCACTAAGTGTAACTGCAGTCAGATGTTTATGTATAGTGAATGCATGTGCAGCAGATAACTTAAAACTGCATTGAATCAAACTATACGTCATGAGTTATAGTTTCAGTGCACATGCACTAAAAAAAAATTCCATGCTCCATTTATGTTTCTGTTCCCCTGTGTCTCCCTTGTAATACCCAGGGCAGTGATGGAAAACAAGCTAATATCCACACTGGTTTGCTGGGATTCCCTTTTCAAAACCCCGGAGTAACAGGACAAGCTCTTGGTGGCATTCTGCATTAGTAATTCTGCCCCTGTGGGGGATAAAATGAATTTTCATCTTGACTCACAGGGATGGAGAGCAAGGGCCTTGATCTCTGCCCAGGAGTCTGCAGTGCTACCTGCAGCAGTGGGAATGCATCAGGCATGCAACAGTACACCGTGAAATGAATTAAGAAAGGCCCCACTGCATCACACCAAGGGTTTCTCTAGCCCAACAGCCTCTCTCAGACAGGGTCCAGAAGCAAATGTTTACAAAGGACAGAAACAGGGTGTGTATACAGAGATCTTTCCCTAATACATCCTCTTAGCTTCTGCCTGCCAGCATTTCAGGCACTCTCTGGGTCTCAGCTTGTATTTTAGTCACCAGCAGATCCATCCTCCCCATTTCTATCCAAAACTTTGCCAAAACCACGTACGCTCATGGCTGTCACAGCAATCGGCAGCTGTAGCTCCATGAGCCGTTCCTGTAGTCAGTGAGCTATCAGCATGCAGAGCTGAGGACTCGCTCAGCGATTTCGGGGAAGCCAGAAGGGCCAAGTTTACTGACTGATGTAGCTTATCAAGAATGAAACAAACAGGCGATGCTTGTTATTTATCCCATCGATTTGTTACATCTCCATTCCACCAATGAACCTTTGCTGAGCAACCCCCTTCTCATACTGATGCCCATGTTCCTCTGTGCTATTCCCTTTCCCTACTGCATCTCGTATCAGTTTGCAAGGTCTTGAGAGCAGAGAGAAATGTAGTTGTGCTCTGAGGGGTCTGACAAGCTCCTGGTAAGTGGACAATATACTTTCTGGTCGTACTATTTAGTCCATGAAATTAAAGTATACGCAGCTGGCTAAAAACCACCCGTATTCTGCTAGGCAATTACTTGAGATGGTTGGCAACCAGCATGTAAATGACAAAGTTACTTTGTTGCAGAGGAAAAGCATGTGGGTACTTATGATATTGATGAACTGGGCTATAAGCGGATTATCACAACACTATGAGTAGAGACTAATTTCCCAGTAGAAAAAGCCTTTTGAAACACAAGACAAAATGTCAATCCATTTACTAGTCACACATATTTAAAACATTTCTCTTATTTTGCTCCCTGCTACTGACTCTCAGCCTTCAAAAGATATAGAACTGAGAGGAACGTCCAGCATTTAAACACCTCGTAACTTTCAGAAGATCTGGATCTGAAGACCTGGGAACAGCATGGTTTTGGGTTTCAGTGGAAAGCTCAAAGGTTCGTAAAGTTCCATGGTCTATCCACTTGAGTCTAAATACACAAACACTGAGATTTTCTTTGGAGATGACTGCTTCAGGGCAGGATTTCTCCTGTGGCTTGATGGAGGAATCCAGGACCATCTAGCCGTACCTCCAGGGGCCTCTTCCAGCTCCTTGCTTTTAGTCATGTGCAAAATTCCCTTTGACTGTTGTGTGACAAAGAGAACAAGCAAAGTGAAACTGCTACTGGAGAGACCCCACTAACTTCAGTGGGAATATAATGGCCAAAGGGAAAAAAAAATGGATGGAAGGAAGAAGGCAGGGAAGCCCCAGTGCATGCTGTGTACATACAGAAGTCTTTAAAAGAGCTGTCTTGGTAAAAATTAGTGGACAATTTAGAAGGACTACCTCCCATTTGGGCAAACCATAGCTAACCCTCTGCTCTCTGCGGGTGGACTGCCCCAGGCATAGAGGAAGCATCCCTTGCTGTGCATGACACCATGCACTCGCCGCTCACCCCAGGCTCTGCCCTTCTGGTGACATTTGTCAAGTAGCCACCGCTCCCCACAGAAATGGGTCCACAAGGTCTCTCAAAGGGACAGAGCCTGTGTTCATCCCACCTAGCCCTACCTGGCACCTTGGTTTTCCTAAACGCTACTGCGAACCAGAAAGGTGTTGCTTGTCTCTCCAAATTAGCATTTTCTTTTAATCTCCATGAGGCAGCACTGCCCGCATGCTTCAGTGGTGACATACTTTTGCATAAATGCAAAAACTTGGCTCGGGACCTACCTCTGCATGCTGAAATTCAAGCTTGGTCTTTCTTGCCTACCCCAAGGCTGCCAGAGCCAGCCACCAGCCCCTCTGAAACCACACTGCTGGGGAAAGACAACTTCAGGGCTGGGGGCCAACAAGAGGGGAGGACTCTGTTGTCTGTAATTGCAATCTTTGCCTGACAGGAAGGAGACCTGGGATGAAGTCCTTGGTGTTAGGATTAGTTCTGTGTTTCAGCAAATAGGCCTTCAACCTCAAGAAATATGCTTGGGAGCAGGACCCAAGGTAGCATGCTCTAGGATGAGGGACAAGCCAGGGGCCAGGGGCCCTGGGGCTGCCATCAGCCCAAAGCTGTAGGGAAAGGGCTGAAATGGGGCAGAGAGGCCTGAGCCCAGGAAATCCTGACCTGGGAAGGGGGAGGTTAATGGCACAGCTCAAAGGGGCTGCTCCAAAATCTAACTGAAGACATGGGGAGCATTTCTACTCATGTCCTTCAGCAAGGTTTGGGACCCATTTCAGGAAAATGCATCTGCACATGATAAATCCAATTGAAGATGATGACATTTAATCATAGCCTTAATTCTGATCTCGCGCTTACACACGTACTTGTATAGGAGGCTAACAGCAGTACTCCCATTAACTCCCACTTTTCAGACTTTCCAGCTGATCAGATCCTTATGCTGCCAGGGTCATTTCAATCCTAACTCAGCTGGAACAATACACAGGTTGCCTGTCTAGACACAGATCTATTTCTGAAAAAATAATAATAATAATAATAATAATAAAGAGAGAAGGAGAAGGAAGAATGAATTTATTTTAAGCCATTTTCAAATGCCAGTCCTTCAAACAATGCAATTTCACAGCCAATTTCAGGTTCTGGTTTTGGTTTTGCCAAGAAAAAAAAAAAAAAAAAAGAAAAGATGTATGATTTTAAAAGGTATTTAAAGGGTTCTGCTGAGGCAGAAGTGGGACTGCCGTGCCTCACCGCCACCCCGAAGGATCGGTCCCATGAGCGGAGCAGGTGGCGTGTGGGTCACCAGCGCCTGTGTGACAAACTGTGATAATTGGATTGTTTGGGGGCTGGGGGAGGGAAGCCACCGCTGTGTACAAACCTCAGAAGGGAATTAAAAGCAAGCCTGCATCCCAGCTAATGGCGCTCTATAAAAATGCAAAGTGGCTAATGATAAGCAAAGGAAGTTCCATTAAGCCTGGCGCCTGATGCAGAAGGGTATCATTGACCCTGCGAAGGGTATTTGCTGGGAATGGGCAGGCAGCAGAAACAGGTGCAGAAATAAAAGCAAACCAACGGCTCATTTTAAACTCCCCAATCTGCAATTTTAATGAACACGAGGGCCACAGAGAGCCGAGAAGACTAAAGCGGACGCAGTACAATTTTTTGTACCCATTAAAGTTACAGGCATGCTCAAAACCAAAGGAAAATCAACCCTGCACAGGGGTACACCACACAGAGAGCTTGCTGAGGCTGCTTGGGGTGGGGTGGGATGGAGGAGAGGGAAGGAGCACAGCAGAAGCTCCCCTCTGCCCCAAGCGCCCAGGAAGCTGGGATGTGGTCAGGGGACAGGGACCCTCGTCAGGCCGATAATGAGCCGTCCTCATTATGAGATTAGATGCTGGAGTGAACAACACCCTCTTAATAATGCACACATCACTATGACAACCACAGAGTTTGATACCCGAGGACAACTTTATTGTGCTTGTGAAATTTCCTTATTTTAAAAGCACTATTTATAGTTATCAGACATCGATTCACCATATCCGCCCTCCTCCTCCTCTCTTCGCCTTTCTTGTTTCCAAGGCAGGATCGGCCAAAGTGTTAATGCGCCTCTCCTAAGGTTAGGAAACTGCTGTCAAGTGTCTGCGCCAGAGCGTGCTGACATAATTATCCTGCTATCCCATGCATAATTAGTAAAGCTGAGCCAAAACTATATTAATACTAGGATTAATTACAGCGGAAGCATAAACAAGGATATTAATGCTATGAAAGTATCGGTACAGATATTCAACAGCCCATATGCTTGTCTGTAGGACCACTAGGGATTGTGTTGAATCGGGAGCTGTGCGGTGCCCTGACTGTAATGAGAAATGAGAAAACTGCTGAAAAATTGATGCCGCCTGCAGATTGCACAATCCGCTGAACAGCAGGGGGTCGGCTTCTTACATCTCCCACTCTCGGTACAATATGCTAATTTCTGCATGCATACGAGTGTAAAAGGGAAGAAGAAAAGATTTCACAAAAGGAAAAAAATGCAAATGACAACCACAAAGATCACTGCAGAGAAATCCATGAGCTTTATATGGATTAACTGTGTTGGAGCTAGTGCTCGCCTGAGTTTAACCCTTTCTGTCCTAGAGCCCTTGGCAGGTCCTTTTTGTGGTGCAGAGGAATACTTACAGCTTCTTTGTGGGAAGCGAGGGAGGGAGAGTAGGGCAGCAGGGAGCCGAAAGGATGGAAAGGATCTTTTTTGCTCTTTTCCATGACTGGACTCCTCTTGCTTTAACATTGACAAGGAGGCATGGGTCTGGAAGGGGAAAAAAAGGGATCTGGGAAGGGGGCTTAGAAAAGGAGGCTCACCAAATGTTGGTAGAGTTTGAGAGAAGACCGTATGGCTCAGCCCAGTCCAGCTTTAACCGGGGGGCCTGGCAACAGACCCTCCCTAGTCCTCCTCCTCTGACTCCCTTTGCCCCTTAGAAAGTGCCTTTGCAGCATGGCCAGCAAGGTCCTCCCAGTAACGTGCCACCAAACCCTCATCAAGAAGATGACCACCCCACAATTGTTTTCTACTCCTGATTCACAGCATCTTCCTCCCAGGCTAAAGCAGCAGATGTGCTCGCTTGATTACAAGCCTGTCTCCTTGCTGGAGCCAGCTGATGTGCTGGCTGTCCTGCGGCTCCCCGGCACGCCGGGAATGTGCAGCACGCCTGCAGACGAGCGGGCTCCAGCAGTGCCTGGACAATCCCCCTGCCATCCGCATTCGCCTTGCTCCACTAACCTTGCCCTCAGCCTGCCCCCCTCTGCCATGGGATAAAACCCACATGGGCCAGGTCCCGCACTGATGCTGGAGGGGTGGGTGTCTGTACAACCCTGCTCTTCCTTCAGGTGCTGCTGCCCACCCACCGAATGGTTTAAGCCCCTCTTGCAGCAGAACAGGACGGCAAAGAGCATCTCTTCCCCAGCCTGCAGGAGGGAAATACCTATGTTCCTGCAATAAGAAAAATCAAAGCCTTAATTCTTCTCCAATAATTAAAGAGATTAGTTGCTCTCTCTTTAATAGCAGCAGGAGCAGCAGCAGGTGCCGTTATGCTTGGCCCAATGTGTGCATAATGTGGTTTCTGCATTCAATTGCTGTGTCCAAGCGTGAACAGAATCCTTAGGAAATATTTGTCATTAAAATGTGCCATTGGGCCTGTGTAATACACTAAGTGCTTAGCAAATAAGGAATTGTTTGTTTGTTTTAAATAGTTTGGGAAATAATTTAACACTCCTGGAAGAAAACATAACTCCTCTGGCAGCACAGAGCACAAAGACCAAAATGCATGAAACTGGGACAGCAACCATTGGCCTTCCTGCAGATTTCAGTACCTATGTGAATCTTCAGCCCACGAGTAAAAAATGCTTGTATCCCGCTGGTAGGTCTCCAATCACTTTTTGAGTGTCCTCCCATCCACCAACCTTCTCCCTCAGTATATATCACCTATGCCTTTTGGGGCCAGCAATCTACAATACTCTATTTTACCCCTAGCGCTTACATTTATTCCTGATTTTTAAGTTGTTTTTTTTTTTTTTTTCATGATTGTGACTTACCCATTTGATTTTAACCTTGTATCTGTGATTGCTTATAAACTCTCTTCTTCCCCTGCTGGGTACTATTCCCACCAAACAATACCTAGTCTCTTCCCTGGTCAGATGCTGGAACCTGTAAAAGGTGAGATCTTCACAGCAAACCCTTGTAGGGCTGTATGGTGCCTTACAGATCCCGATTCAGAGCATCACCTAACCTGCCAGGACAAAACAGCTCTGATCCAGGTCACACATGTAGTGATCACACCCTAGCCAAAACCGTCTGACTGCCTAGCAATAGCAGTAATAGCAATCATGGATGAAGAAGAGCAGTTGGCAAACAATGACAAACATATCTTTCTTGTTTCTTCTCAGATACTTCTGCTTGCAGGTGAACAGGTAATTTGTGCAAAGAACAGCCGTTCCCCTAATATTTGTGAGCGAAAAGTCCCTTCTGGTCAATAATCAAATAGCAAATAAATAAGTAAATGAAGTATGACTTGTTATTGAGTAGACTCATTATTTGGAATAGTAATGAATATTTGAAAATAATATTTTTATTGTATTTGATCAGCTCTATCTTTACAATCACCATCCTGGAGTTGCACAGAAATTCCGGAATGGCATTAAAATTTCTCCTTTTTACATTGTTCTGTTTGTACCAACCTGACAGTCTAAGAATACGAATGCTGTGCTTTAACCTTGCTGTAGTTAAAAGGTGGTTGGGGGAAGGGGGGAAGCAGCATGTTTATAACAGAAAGGCTGTCCCCCCCCCCCGACAGAATAGCACAGGAAGATGCTGTTACGCTTCAGGAATAGGCTGCACGCTCCTGAAACCCCTCTGTCCAAAGCTGTCAGCCAGAGCCAGCCACCTGGAGAAAATGTGGAGAGATGGGAGAAAATCACCAAGTCAGACTGGGCAAGTGGGAACCCCCAGTTGCATGCTTGCAGCCACGGTGGGACACGTGCCCACACACCCCAGGTCCCAGGCAGCGCCTGTGCCAAATCCACCGCCATCGGCTGAACCACCCCAGATTAAACTGGCTCATTAAAGTGGCTGCTCGGTTTTATAATGAGGGCTTCTCCGTTACAGAAGCCCAACTGGCTTTGCTGGACTATACCAGTGTTCGGTTTTAAACAGAAACAACGCCTAATCCTCCTAGCCTGTCTTGGCTTAACTGATGAACAGTTCAATTTTTACTCCCACTGTAATTTAACACTGTGGTGGCAAATTTCACTTTAAATGGTTTTTACCCCTCTTCTCTCTGCTTTTTTGCATCCCTGCGTCATCTCTGGAAAAACTGTTTGCACTGTCAAACCAACCCTGCCTGCTTTTGCTAATTAAACCTGGATCAGCTCATTAATACAGCCAAAAGCGCAGCGCCACAAACAATCAGATCAGCTCTGCTGAAAACATGCAGAGGCAGGGACAGATCCTGAAACCAGAAGATCACCCAGGAGAACATAAAAGGAGCCACGCACCCTCAGAGCCCTCTAGAAACATGAAATGGTGCTTGCACCGGGACAGCTAGTGTTGTGAAACATATGGCAGAGCAACGCGGGACGTCTTTTCATCAGGGCACGTCCCTCTGAATTTGTGCTGAGCTCGGGAGGGCCTGGTGAGCTTGCGCAGCCAGCACCCACACCTCGCAACCCGCGTGCCAACGTAGCTCCCAGTGAAGGCAACGGCCTTGCCATGCTGCCACAGGCCCTGCTGACAACTTTGAAGAGGGAGGAGCCGAGGGGCGATGGCGCAGTCCCCTCCAGGCTGTGGCGAACGACCCGCGCCGTGTGGTGTGTGGCGAGGAGGACGCCCTGCCTCAGGCCTGCCGCGCAGGGCCTCGGTGGCCGCTGTCAGACACGTGCCCCTCGCTGCTGCAGCCTCGGGGAGCCGGCGTGGTGCGGGGGCTGGCGGGTGTGCGCAATATGCCGCCGCCTGTCAGCTGGCTGTCGCGGTGCTTTGAGATGTTGTGGTTTTGTATTTGTTTCTTGGTTTTTTTTTTTTGTTTTTTTGTTTTTTGTTGTTGCTGTTTTTTTTCCTGGATAAAAGGGGCTGTGCGAGCATAAGTCCTGATGCTACCCCCAGCACGCGCAGCCCTCCAAGTGGGACTGATCTGTCGCGGTGGGCAGGTCTCTCTCTAATGTGACCTGAAGTAATTAAACGTGGCCCAGCAGGCCTGGGCCCCCTCCCCTGTTTCTCCTCTCACTCCGCTTGCTGGCGTTTACCCAAGACAACGGTGACTGATGGCTCCGAGAGGGCTGTTGCTGCTCTCCCTGCCACGATGCGGCCGTTGATCCAGCAGCATCTGCCAACTCATCAGCGCTTACTCTAATTCCCTGCCTCCAGGTTTTTTCCTTTTCCCCCCAGGCAATAATTGCCGCGCAGGAGAGCTCCCTTTGACCGGTGTGATGAGATCTGCCAATTACCACGGTGTCAGCCCTCAGCCTGGGAAGTGCCAGTGACCACACACTGACCTTCATCGTGTATTTTCAGCCTGCCCCCGATGGCTGGCAGGGCTGAGCTAAGTGGCTGCCCCTCTGCCCTGACACCAGCACCAGAAACCGGCCTCAATGATAATTCAGGGTACAGCCCAAAATAGAGGAGCCTGTTGTGTGCTTCTCCTCTTTCTGCCCATCTCTCCCCATGCAGTCACCATTCAGGAGGCACCGGGAAAAGCTGCCACCTCTCTCTGCAACCCTGTCCCCTTCCCCAAATTGCTCAGGCTGAGGTGTAGGAAGGAACCTCCTTGCTCAAGCACAGTAACAAAACAGCCTCGAAAACTGATGAGGTCTGGCTCCTTCTTCAGAGACATCCCTCAGCGAGGTGTGCAAGTGTAAGGGAAGTTGGGGGCAAGCGATGAACTCTTGGCTTATAACCATGCTGCATCTGTTCTAGTGCCTGTCACCCCCACCACTGCCTCCCAGCTCCACTCCAGCTGTAAGCAACAGCATGAGGTTGGTTTGCGGTGGGAGGGTGGGAATTCAGCATCCCTCTGCTTCATAGAAATTGAGCATGAACAAATTTCCCAGTGTCAAAGCCATCTAGCAGAGGCACGCTAGCCATCAGAGCTGGAAGAACAACCACTGCCATTGCTATGCTGCCTTTCATGCAGAGGATTCATTAGAAATGAAGCCTTAGATCTTCAAGTTACATGAACGGTATGAAACACTCAGTATGAGTTGGCCTGGCTTCAGAGGACTCAGTGCAGCTCCACAGGAACCATTACAGCTCCTGTGCTGGCAGAGGAATGGTGTCTACCAGCAGCACCTGGGGGACATGGGACCTGCACGCAGCACCAGCAGGGATGCTATCCTGGCAGAGCCGGAGTCAGCCCATTTTCAAGGGTGTTCAAGAGTACCTTACCATTAATGCCCACAAATAATGAATATTTCACCATGGTTTTAAATTCAGTGTGGGGCCAGACCAACCAGAAACCTCATGACACTTTCTGCTTTCCTTTTTTTCTTCCTTTTTTTTATTGCTTGGCTTCTACTTGCAGATGGAGGTGTGCACACACAAAGGGAAATGGCACCTCTTCCAAAACACACCTGTGCATGCGTGACTGCTCCAGCAGGCATCTCGCTGGCACATGCTGGGATGCAACCTGCAGGCTCGCTGGCAGGCCTGTCCCTTACCCATTGCAGCATGCCAGCCTGCCCAACCTGGGCTCGCACGCTGCCACACTCTGGAAATCACATCCACATCTCTGCCCTGGGGAGAGCGAAGGACTGTTGCCTCCTGACTAAACACATATCAAACTTGTTTGGGCCAGGTCTTTTTTCTCTGCAGTCTCCACTCATCCATATGAAAAGCTGAAAACACCTAACCTTTCTGACGACAGGTATTCAAATATCATGAACCAGATACCCAACAACCTTGAGACCACCTTAAATATGCTGGGATTTGGGAGGAACATTGAAACACTAGTTTGCTGCCTTTAGGAAACTCTTCTTTTCCAGTGGGGAGGAGAATCAGGGTGCTTGGCGCTGTCTCCTTTACACCCCCCTCCTGCCCCATGGCATGGAGAGAAGGAGGTGAGGGCACACGGCCTCACAGGAGGCATTTAAAGGAAACCTCAGCCATGCCATTTCATCTCAGCCCTACAGAATCTGAAACTCGTGGCTCATCCAGATGCTGCTGCATCACAGTGGCAACCCTGGGCAGCTGAGGCAGCCCCACGGGCCTCTCTCCCAGTCCAGCCCAGCCACCACACGTGGACCCAGGCTGGGGTTCACCATCTCACACTGGGGACCAGATGAATTGAAAAGGCAGGCTGCTCTTCAAGTGTAGCATGCAGGTCTTGGGCAGCAGGCAGGAGGGCTCCTAACCAGCACTGCCCCCTGATGAGCAGGTTGACAGCAACGTTTCTTCCTCATCCCAAATTCATGTTGTTATGGAGGTGTGGAGATAAGGACAGTAGGCACAATCTTCCATACACATAACTTGAAAGAAGGGGAAACAAAGACCTTTTAGAGAAGTCTAGGCCTCTTTTCTCTTTTAATTACCACCCTTTTGCAATCTAACCACTCAAGTGGTAAATGTGCTTGTTACGAGTACTTGTGTAATCCCTTATTTAGGGATCACCAGTATCCAAAGACGGTATAAGTTTCACCTGTGGAAAAAAAATCTTCAATTTTTTCCTACTGCTGGGGCAGAGGCTTCATTTTTTTTATACAGTTCCCAGTGAGTATTTGGAGACATACCCAGTCTGATGAGATTACAAGGCAAACACTTTGCTCACAGTGGCAAGAACTCTGCTGACTCCCCCCAAAATAACATGGTAATAACGAATAGCAAATGTGGGTCAGATGCTCAGCTAACAAAATGGGCATCACTTGACAGCCCTCAGCAGAGCTCTTTTGCTTTACACCAGTGAAGGGCCAGGGTTTTTCACTATACCTGAGGATATCTATAGAGGATTCCTTATTTGCCAGGGTGGCATAAAGCTGTTATTGACATGAATTTGGGATGCCTGCTCCACTCATGATTAATGAGGCCACAAGTGAGTTATATTAGTCACCCTGGCATGACTGACACTTGGATTTTTCCTGTGCCACACCACTGCCTCTTGTTTATGCCAAAGGATTTACAGACACAAACCCTAACTCTGAGACTTTATTAAAGTCTATGTTCTTAATCCCTCTACCTATACCACTGATTTGCCTTAGCAGAGACCTAGGAGGGAAAATAAGTATAAATTGTGCATTTTAAAATGTCTAAGCAACTCCCTAAACCAGCAGTTCTGTCAGGCAGTGTCGTGATTCCAAAATCTTGTATTTCCACAGCTAGAAACGCTTGATGTATTGCTTTGCAAAGGAGGATTTCTCAGCCTACCAGCAGCAGAAATCCTTCCTTTCAAGCATTCATAATGATAGATATTGGTATTTGTTTCTTACAACTGTCACTGTTCTGGGGACTGAATACTGTCCACATAGCAAAACCAGCCAGCAGGCTAATTGATTGATTGGTTGGTTGATTTTTGAGTGGAAGCAGGATTTTGTGTTTGAAAAGGAAAGTTATGCCGTTGGTCAATGTGGAGAAGCTTAAAGTAAATTGGCTGAGGTATGACATCTCAGATATATGTTCTCATTTACAAATAGATAAATTTGTTCTAATTAGAGTCGAGATTTCCAGGTACGCAGTCCCAGGGGAATTTGCAACCAAGAAGCTATTCTCAAGGAAAAGGTTTCTTAAGTAACCGAGGCCAAAGACTGAGGTGATCAAAGGTGAAAGCCAGATTAAGCAAAATTTAGCACCTGCTTTGGCAGATTACCACATGGATATATGACCACCTCATAGGGTATAAATACATGCATGTGCGCATATTAAATACAGACATAATTCTGGGAATAAATTCACTTTAATATTGGAAAGCTTGGCTTTACAGAAAAATTATACCGCTATAAACGAAAGTGTGGATCTGAACTCACATAGCTATTCTGGCACTGTCCTCTGTGGCAATTCTTACTCTGGAAGTGTACCCTGGTGCAAGCAGCTGGTAGGACTTTCTGCTGCAGTCAGTTCCTAGCTCTCTTCCTCAGCTGTAAAAGACAGCTTAAGTGACCTAAACCACAGGCACAAAACATCTATTTATTTACACCCGCTGTTTCATTTCCACCACTATGTGGAGTTAGTTAAGGATGAACCAGAAAACCATCCATGGGTATCTGTGGAGATAGTTCAATAAGTGCATATTGCACCCACAGTCACAAACCTGTTTTCCACCTGGGAGGTGAATGTGCCTGGATGAGTGGGTCTAAGAACAGTCTTGACATTTTCATTATATTTAATAAAGGAAGAGGCTGAAGAGAGAGGTCAAAAAGCCTGAGGAGGTGGAAGCCATGCAAAAGCTGCTTCCAACTGTTTGTAAAATAGTTAGTGACTCCAGCATCGTAACAGTTTGTCATTGAGTTGGCAGCCTGTGCTCTCCTGTATGCCAGTTTCTCATGGGGCAAAGGACAACTTTCCTTGAATTGCCAAGCCTGCTCCAATGAGCAGATATTATTGAAGAGGTGACACAGGCTGGTACTGGCAGGGCTGGTTTGTTTTCAGCAGTATTAGAGGTATTATATTCAGTTCCAAGTTATAGTGACATCTGCTTGGACTCAGATCCTCATGAGGCTCTTACTCCTGTATATTACTTACAGCTTTCTTCTTTTCCAGGGGCAAATGTCTAAAGATTTTGTAGCTTGCTGTTTTTGTACAGAAACAGCTCCAGCATATACAATTATCTCAGTGAAATGAGGGATGGAAGTAGAGGAGGGTAGGGTTAGAAGAAGAGCAGCTAGGAAAATATCAAACAGCTAATAATAAAACAAGGTGTCCAGATGATTTACAGTCACTTCTTTTCTTTCTGCACCTCACTAGTGCCTTTTGCCAACAGTTAAATATCAAAGGAGATGGACCAAAACCTGTGATATGCAGAGCTTCTCTCTGCTCCTCTACTAAACTTCACGGAAGTTCAGCTCCAAACTCTGTAGCTTGTTCCTATTTGATATTAAACCAAAAATCCTAGTATGTACCAATGATTATGGTCCTCAGCAAATCCATCAGCTGCTGTGCTGTTTCCATAGAGGTTGAGTTCATCAGCTGTTCCGCTAGTTTGATGGCCATGCGCGTTTTCGGCCAACTTGAAGACATACCTGAGAAAACATAAGGCCCCTTCAGGAAACCTTTTGTAGCTCGATACCTGCACCCTACAAGGTTCATTGCAAGGCTGATGCCCAAATCACTAGCTTCAGCTAGAGAAGAAGAAGAGCCATGCCAAGGTGGAAACAGTTTAGCTAAGGAACCTATTGTTTGTCAACATGCAAGTACCTCATGAACTAAGAAATGAAATTTTGAATCTGCATATTTCCCACCTACTCTTGTTACCAGGAGAGAGTAGAAGTCTCAAGATGCCAACAAAGCTGATCAGAGCTGTCCCTCCCCACATCTGTTCATTGTGTGCTTTAGGGAATAGTCAGCCTGCTGTCCTGGCCACTGGCACCCCTATGGCACTCCGCTCAGCCCCCTCCGGAGCCCACTTCCCTCTCAATTTTGCCAGCGTAATTACACATGAAAGGGCTCTCTAACCCAACTGTTGAAGTGAAGAGAGCTACAAAAATAAACTTACTACTGGAAGTGTGGAGGCTGACCCAGATTACTGTGACAGAATTGGGTTAGGGAGCACCTCCAACCTGCCGTTATGCTGGCAGATCCAAAGCGGGGATAATGTTTAGCAGGGTGGAAAAGGACAGCTGGGGCATGGGGGTGCTCTGAAACTGGGTTCATTTGAGGCCAGAAGAGCACATTAACCCCTGCTTTAAACTGCACCTACTGTGGAGAGAGCATCTCATTTCTGAATTTTGTGAACCCGTCAGGAGGCTTTTTAGTGACAACAGTGAAGCTAAAAGAAGCAGTGAAGAGAAAGAGGGGCAGGGTAAGAAACTGATAACAGAGGTGAGGGTTGCCCTTACTTTAGGGTCTAGGCAAAAGACCCTTCTGAGTTGCAAACAAGTAAGCAAAAAGATCTCTTCTTTCCCCAGAACTTTAGAAGGGGATGTGTTTTTTTCAAAGCAACAGCAGCTCCAAGCTAGAGATGAACTCTGCCACCTCACTGAAAACCTCTGAACTGAAGTCCATCCCTCACTCAACATCATCGTTTCCCCCTCTGCTAGCACTTGCTACAGCAGCCACTTGAGTCTGTGAATGTCAGGCCCCATCACGTCTCTGCAGTCTGACTCTGGTCACCTGATAGAAAAGATTATTGCAAGGATAAGAAAGATTGTTACAAAGAAAATGAAGCTCCAGTTTCTTGGAAGCCCTCTTCTCTGGCAGGTTGTTAATCAAATAGTATCAGAAGTGAAATTTTTTTCACAGAAGTGGAGCACCGAACAAAGCCTCTGCTTTTCTCATGTGGGATAGGGCTGGGTGAAGAGCAGGAAAACTGGGAGCGGAAAGTAACTATCCCTCTGCCAAGGTAAAACTCTATGTCTTTGTAGTGAAAGGGCATATGTCAAGTCTCTCCCAGAAGGTTAAGCTCAGGAGAGGAAGGGAAGACACGTAAGAAAAGGCAGAAAGGCCAACTTTGTTTCTCAGGACTACCTGGAGCTTTCCCAGCAGCGTGCCGGTGGTGACAGAGGTGTCGTGCTCAAAGAGCCCCTTTCGAGGGAAGTCAGCACGGGCTGGTGATGTGGCCATGGAAAAGTCTTCTTCAGCACTAGAGCAGAACTAAAACATGACAATAAGTGGAAATTATTTGCACTTGGTAAACAAGTTGTATTAGCTTAACAAAACCCCGCAATTATACTGCATATTCTGGACATCACCCACTGATGACCTCTCTGCTGTTCCTCACGAATAACTTGTATATATGGTGATACAAAGCCCTCCTGTTTGAGGGTGTTGGTTTTGTAGTAACCCCTGGAAAGACTGGGTGTTGGGTCATATCATAACAGGGCCACTACCATGTAACTGATTAAAAGCACCTCTTATTGTTAGCAGCACTCCCTGAGGTCTTGGTTTTACAATACACTTCAGGTAATGAGAGCAAGGTGATCAGGGATATTAATAGACATCACGTCTAGCTGGAAAATTGGAATCTGAGTGTAAACGTGAACGCCTCCCTTAAGTGAGTTTTCTCTGTGAGCTGGTGAAAGGACTGAAGTGCAAGACAGAGTCATTCTTATTTCCAGTAATATTTTATTGATTTACTTCACATAATGCAGTTCAATAACTCATCCCCCAAATAGATGAAACTTCACCTCCATATAAATAGGTATTAATCTCAAGTAAATTACTGACGAATCTTAATTAAGCAATAAGATGGAACAGCCCATATAGTCGGGCTGATTAATGGCACACCTTGGACATGCACCGAGGCACAGGGCGAAGCGAAGTGCTTCCAGTCCACCCGTGGCGTGAAATTAATCAGCAGAACAGCAGCTCCAAACCCACCCTCGGGGTATGGGCATAGTCAAGGGCTTGGCTCTTGCCTCAGCCATGACCACACAACTTCCAACTGCTTGTTTAAAAGAAAATAGGGCAGAAACTGAGTCCCTCAGATTCTTTCAAAATGCCAGGTCATGTGATTGCATCGCTGTTTGCATCTCTTTTATGCATCCAAATAAAATATGCCAGTAAGAGCGGCAGAAGCATTGGAGAAGGTGTATAAGGTTAGAAACTCACCAAGTAGAGAGGTGCCTTTGCAAATCCCTGGAATATATAATGTAAGCTGAAAACATTTCTGCGTATTTCAGAGGGCATCATTCCAATTTTGTTTATGGTGCTGTAAATTAGGAGGGACTCCATGGAGGTCAACAGAACTAAAAGAGTGTGAAACTGATGCAAGGGGGAAAAAAAAGCTCTGTATGTTTCTCTCCTTGCACACTAGCCTCGGTGTCTGCTTCCTGGTTTATGAAAGCATGCTGCAGCCCTTTATATTTCCCGCTAGAGAAGTAGACTATTAGCATACAGCTGCACCTCTTAGGAGAGCAAAACAGAAAGAACTGGAGGTTTGGTGGAGAGTTTTTATGTTTTTTTGTTTTGTTTTGTTTTGTTTTTTTCTCTAACAGGCAATATAAAATGCACAGAAGAGGGAGACACTACAAAGCAGGTTCTCAGCTACAGTAATTCAGTGCAGCTCCATTGTAGTCAGTGGAGCTGTACTGATTTACACTGGCAGGTTCATTTACATCGGTCTCCCTCCACCCCTCTCTCCCCCTGGGTCTGGAGAGGTTGAAAGCAAGCACTGAAGAGAAAACGACATTTAAGGCCAAAGAAATTCAAGTGGCAGAGAACCTTGCAGAATGAGAATGCGTCGATGTTCAACAACACAAAGACTACAGGCCAGGGAGGGAAGAGGGAGACAGAGGTCTTTCCCAGGAAATTGAAGTTTCCAGTGGAAAAGGCATTGCAGCTGGACAGTCTGGAACTGCTAGCACCACTCCTGAACCTCTTCTGAGAAGGGGAGAACGTAGCTTTAAGAAGCAAGCAAATGGGGGACTCCCATCCTGCTCCACAGGCTGAGATTATGGGTTCATAACTGTGGGAGCCTGCTAGTTACAGGTTCCCATTCCCTTCTCACTCAGGTTCTTCCTGGTTTCCTGTGTGATGGGGCTCTGCATGCCCCATTCCCACTGCCCTCCCCCTGCTTCACCAGGATCCCTCCCTGCCACCACCGCAGGACCTGCCTGGCATCTCCTTATGTTCTCTCTCTCCTTTCCTCCTACGTCCCTTCACCACAGATTTTGTGGGCTCTGCTTGCATTAAGGTGGGAAAGGTAAGTGATGAAAAGAGACACTGGACATTGATTATCAGCACTAAGGACTTCAGACCCACGGATAACTGTCCCTGCTGATAAATGTACTGACCGTGGCTATCAAATCACTTTCTAGCTTAGTAGTAACCTTTCTGTGTGCCCTGTTCATCTTTCCAATACTACTGGAAAAGTCCAGAGCAGGCTGGAAGCTTTGCCAATGAAAATCGTGGCTTTTGCAGGACTGTTACGAATAAAGCCTTTGTTGGGAACAATTTCTTTGAATCAAATTTATATGGCAGGTTGCTACCTGGGACAGCTGAAGACCAACCATATCACTTGTCTACAATGGTCTGCTTCTGACAGCAAGAAGCTCTGCCAGAGGTGAGGTGGGCAGGCAGAAATCAGCAACCTCCTCAACCAACTCTGCTGAAGCCAACAAACAGCCCGAGTCGGAGCACCCAGAATGGACTTGAACATGTCAGGATGCCATACTAATTTTTCTCCCAACTTTGTTTTTTTTTTTTTTACCCAAATGCCAGAATAATAGATTGCATATTAGAACTCTTTTTTTCTTTTTACCATTCACTCTGAACTCAATCACCCTCCATGCATGCACACACACACCCACACACACATGCACGGTTTGAGCTGCTGGCAGTCCAGCTAAACCCATCCTAGCGAAGCCCTCTAGGGCAAACGTAAGTAATAGCAGCCAAAAGTGCTTTGGGTAATGCACCTTTTAGTCTGGTTCACTGATGTAAATGAACTCTGCCAGAGGAAAAAAAAATGTTTGTTTTCATGCTTGATGTTGGTATAACTGCAGCTGCCATAAAAATATAGCTGGAAATGTCACAGCAGAATCACACCCTGACTGACAATGAAATACCAGCCAATGTTTCTAGCATAAATCTTGCATAAAGAAAGTGCTAAGGTTTAATTTCTAGGGCAAAGGGAAGTGGGCAGACCCAGCAGGCAAGAATTTAAAAGAAAAGAAGGAAGAAAGGCATCTTAGGAGAAAACAATTCTATTATTAAATAGATATTCATTCATGTACATTAACTGGCAGTGCTGTGTCCCATTAGCAGTCAGTTGCAGAACAGCAAGAATTTTTATGTCCGTTTAAGGTCTCTGGATAAAGCTGCAAATTGTTGAATGGAAAAAGCTCCAATGAAAATATTTAGTTTTGGCAGAGACAAGGCCACCTACGAGGCTTTCCATTTCCCTTTCTTCTTCTCCTTCTCCCTCTCCCAACCCCCTTGCAGCCATTAATTTACTAGCAGCAGCTGTGATTGTCTGAGATATGCAGAGAAGCATAAGAAGACCATCTTGTACCTCATGCCAATGCTGTTAGTTCAGGAATATTACGGGATTATTTTTTAAGATGTTCCTCCTGTTGTATGCAAAGCTGGAATTGAAAAAAAGGAATTTAAGAGGATTTTCATGCAGTATGTTTGTTATTCATTTTGTTGTTGCCACAGCATGTGGGATTTGTGTGCATTTAAGATATCAACTTAACTATGTTCCCTTCACTTCATTACTTGTGTTTGCCAGCTGATGGGATGCCAAGGTGAAGTAAGTGAATCAAAGTAGATTTAAAGTAAATACCATTTAGAATATGGGGCAAACAATGTAATATAGTGAGGAGGCTAGAGAAGGGGGAGAGGAGGGGAGGAAAAGGGTATCATGTGCCGTTTTAAGAGACGGTGGCTCTCCAAACAACTAATGAGTAGAGAAGCCAGCTGTCCTGACGAAAATCACCTCAAATGTTGCCAGAGACTTCTGTTGTCATCAGTCCCTTCTTCCAAAGGACTGCTGCACTCAGGTTTTATTTGGCTGTATCTTTTATTGTGCTAAAAATGGGTTCCAAACATTAGTTCTCCTTAGGAAGATAACCATAAATAAACTACTGCATTGTGCCATTGATTGTTTTGTCTCATTTGCACTGTTTCATTACTGGATAGGCCTTATCAGCGCATGCCCAATAATCTTGTCTCAAGCTGTACTACAGCCATGTAAATGTGCACTGGAGATTTTGCCTTTTGTTTTCTCATTCTCAGATTTTTCTTTACTGGTGCAAGAAGGTAAAGACTCAAAACTAGATACTTGAGGTATAAGCACCAGCTGTGGACAGCCCTGTTGAGCTAGATCACGTGTTATTCACACGGCAGAGCTCTGCCCAAGGGCAAGCACATGGCATAACCTTCACTATATTCTAGCCAGAAACATAAAATCTACTATCACACACCTATCTAAAAATTCATTTCATTTCGTTCAGTCAGTAGCAAATGTTTTAGAGAAAGGTATGAGACATCCTATTGTTGAAAATCATGGAATAACTTGGATCTTGAACAACTGACTTCTACCAGGAACTGCCACTATATGCACTTGAGGATCTTCAAGGTTAGGGTCGCTTATTTTCACTCTTTTAAATGGTGAAACAATATTCTGTCTATGGGAACACATGACTGCAGGGAATTCAGAAAATTCTGTCTATATTACCTCTCTCTCCTCCATCCCGATTTTGGAAATAAGAATATTTTTATTAACAGTGGCGAATTGGAAAAGATATGGCCCAGTGAAGGGGAAAAATCCCTGTTATTCCTTGTGAAAATCATTTTCTAGCAGCTTCAAAACCCATGGACATACCAAGACCACCTCCAGCAGAAAGGAAAAGCATGCGGGCTTCGGGGATCTGATAAATGTCACATGAAGCATGAAGAGCCCACGGCTGAATGACCATGGAAAGGCCTGATTTCACAATGTCTCTCTCAGCCTTCCCCAAGCCTTGCTGCCTTCCGAGCAGTTGCCCATAATAGTGGTTTCAGCCTCAAAACAGCACTGGGAAAACCAGAACTCTGTGTCCCCCGCCACTTCACACCTGGGGAGGACAGCGCAGAGGATCGGAGCAGCGAGGAGAAGGACGCAGATCTCACAAGTGACCGCTGCCAGTAGCCGGTGGCACAGCACAAGTCACCCGATAGTCACCACTGCCGCCGTGCCAGCGTGCCCACAGCACGTGCCGGCATACCTGCCTTTCTGCTGGCAAGGGGCAAACGGGGGCAGCACGGGCTTCGGCATATATTAGGAATCAAACCGCATAACCAGGATCCCTGGAGTGTTTGTGCGTTGGTTGCTAGCAAATGTCAGCGCCCCGGTGGTGGCATGGGCACAGCTGCTGTCGCCCACGCTGCGTAGGGTCATGCAGGACATGATGCAATCACGCCTTTGCTCTTCTCACAGGCTTCTGGTCACTGCTCTGCAGTCACAGCCTGGAGGCACCGGGCAAGGTGTTCAGAGGGCACATGGCTTGGGACAGGTCATCCTGCTCCTGTGCCTCTATTTCTCAAGGCATTAGGGTTTTACAGCCCTAGTAATTATCCCTACATTATCACTAATTCTTTTTGTTCTCCTGTTTACAGTACGGCTTACAAGGATACTGTGGACAGCTCTCACATAGTTTTACCTTTTTAACCTCTATTGTTTACAAAACCCCACTTAAAAGGCTGGAAATAAAATTTCTCTATTGATTTTTTCTCTTTTTCCATTTGGCAAACATTGATTTTTTTTCCTTGTGTTTTTAATGGAGCTTGAAATTAACATGAATCTGTTTGTTCAGATCCCTGTCTGAATTAGTGCAGTTTTAGTAATAAAGTTAGGTAGCTGTTACCTTGGAAACAGAGCTCTGTTTTAGCAAACATTTTAGCAAAAATTCGGGCCTATACAAACAGAAGTAGTAAAATCAAATTCCTCTGTAAGAGACTGGTGGATGTTGGTATCAGTCAGTACCTTCTGCCCAGAACACACTGCCTGCCTGATGGCGATCGCGTGAAAAGTGTGCTAACTCCGGGGCTTTGGCCATTTTACAATGTTTCAGTTTTCATAAGGGCTTTCTTTTTTCCTTTTCATCTAGTAGTACCATGTTGTCAGTCAGCATTAAGGATTCCCGGCTCTTCACTATCCCTTAATTGCCACGCTAATCTAAACTGCTTGGTTTAGCTGTGTGATCCTCTAAAGGTGCAGAGGTACCTGTGATTCCCCAGCAGTATAATATCCAAGGTTCTGGGTATGATTGTCATGGCAAGATGGCCACAGGGAGCTGACAATTAGTTGCAGGGATATGCTATGCTGCTGCAGACACGTAGGTTTGAACAGCAGCCCACATACGCAGAAATATTAGGCCTTATCTTCTGCAGAACAGCAGGAGAGAGCCTCGAGACAAAAATACTGAAATGTACGTGACAGTTCAGAGAGTGGTGGTACACACACAACGTAGAATATATCCTACAACCGAATCTGGAAAGTGGTTGTCCATATGCAACAATTTCACTGGCCAGAATAAAAGGTGAAACAGACTTGAGTCAGCAAAACAGAGTTGAATCAGCAGTGTTAAGCTCAATTACCTGAAAATTGCTATTTATATGGGTTAGATAAGGTTCATTTCTCTCAATTTCTTTAGTTTCCAGTAACATCCAACTGGTGCACCAGGATAGGACTGTTCCATCCCCTTCCCCCCAGAAGCAGAAGAGTTTTTCAATGATCAAAAAAAGTCCAAAATAGCAGAAATGTTTCAACACCTTCTTGAGAGGTATGATTCATCTATGCTTGACTTCCTTTGACTATGAGGCTAAAGGTATCTTAACCATGCTTGCTCAGATTCCAATTAAACATAAATAAAAATAAAATGCTGAAGGAGAGATGACAAGTTGTTCTGCTGAGGCTTGCTGTTTTCGTGATTGTTTCTGGCTTCCAATATCACCTTAAAAAATAAAACTTGTACATTTGCAAAACACTAACTGGCTGGTTACTTATTAGGTACACGTATCCTTTGTGGACAGGCAGCAGGATGATGAAGAAAAAATGATAATGCTTCTTGTAACCTCAGCATTAATGCACATAGCATAATAGATGACTAGCCACTGCATTTGAAGAGCAGTTCATGAAGCAAAGTAGAAATGATGGGTGTGCAGGATATAATTACAGCAGTAATGTAATAACATTCCATGTTAGATTATTAGGGGTCTATTCTGCCCTTGACATGCCTACATAACTCCCATTAATGTTAATTGAGGTTATGCACGTGAATCAGCAGCTAAGCAAATCACTAAATTAATTACATGTAAAGTACCTGTTTCATTTTTTTAAATCCACTGATAAGTTTGGCCAGTGCAAATGCTTATAGTCCAGGAAAGAACTACCATGGGGTGGAGGAAAGGCTGTGGGGGTTTAGAAAAAACATTAAACAAAAATAAGTTTTGACAAATAGGTAAGGGATAGTGGAGATATTAATTCCTGGACAGCGCTTCCTGCACATTCTTCAGAAACCCGGGGGCTTTGTTTGAATAAGCTAGGAGAGACTCCTGCTCCTCTGTAGCACCTCCTGCAGAGCAGGTTATCTGGAGCTCTATAAGAGGTGTTACAGAGCTCTATAACAAAGGTGTTAAATACTGGCTGTGCAGGCAAAGGCAACACCTATCGTGAGTGCAGCCATAGGAGCAAGGACTGGCTTGGATAAGGCATACAGCTACTATTTTTTTCTGCTTGGCAATCGCAACTCCCACTTTCTGTCCAGGCACGCTTTGATCAAGCAGATGTGATAACAAGGATCAGTGTGATGGCAAAGTCTTTGGATATGGTGGGATAAGTTTGGGCTTGAAATTCAAAGCCTGTGTTTCACCAAAGGGTCTTATTCTGCAAAAACTTATACTGGAGTTTGAAGGATGGAGGTTGGTTGATCTACATGAAACTGAATCAATCTTCTCTCCGTCTTTCTTTCTTTGATCTTTGGTTTAAGTACTAGGAGCTCTTGAGCTTTCAGTACTCCTGAGCAGTTAAAACTGGATGCACAGAAAGTTAAAGTGCTTCCTGGAGGAAGGAGGGGGGCAGTAAACAGCCGCTGTCACCTGCATCTCTAATACTGCCTCCTTGTGATCCTATAATTAGAGCAGATCTGGGTTGCCAGCCTTTTCCACACCAGGAACCCCCTGGAATTCCCTTCTCAGTGAGCCAGGATCTGAAAGGGATTCCCCCACCCGTTCAGCAATCTGAGAAGGCCCAGATGGCCATAAAACCCTGACACCTGTTTGTGATCCCCCACTGGGAGGGGGGACAACTGCCCCACATTGAGACTTCCTGAAATAGAGCAATATCCATGATACGACCAACAGAGTCTCCCTCATTATAGATTAGAAAGGATGCCTAAGCTTTCGAACCTTTATTTTGCATGGAGTAAACAGCCTCTCTGGTTTCATCTGGACCTCTCTTGAAAGAGCAGCTCTTGGAGTGGCTTTAGTTACAGTGAGCTCCACTGCCCCCACAGATAGCTTGTGGCCTGTGTCCCCACATGTGCCTGGTGGCAATGGAGCATGTTGGACGTGCTTAGCCATGCAAAGAGCCCTGGCTTCAAAGAGTTACGTTTACAGGCTCACTGCCTGCCTGACAGGCAAATGGGAACTTAAGTTTCACCCTGGACAGTGTGGACACAGCTGCTGAAGCAAAGTGAAGCTAACCCTGGTCAGCTGCACTGCAGATGGGGTTGCCAATTTAATTATTAGTAACATTAATTTCTGTAATTCTTAATAGATATTCATTAATACTTGTTTGTTTGTAATAAGATAAGGACTTTGAAGTCCCTTGTTGTCACTGGGGGTACAAACAGGGCCAACGGGAGGCATAGCCAAAGCATGTAATCACCCAGGCTGGCAGAGAAGGGAGAGAGGTAAAATTGCAGCTTTAAGTGGGAAAAATGCTCTGGATCTCTTTGCAGTGGCTGTGGCTTCATCCATGGTCTGCACCAGTTCAGTGGCAACAACACAGCTATTCCCACAAGCCCTATCCTTCTTCAGGAACAGCAAGTAGTGATGGCTTTGCTGCCTTGGTGTCTGGTTTACCTCTGTCTCACTCTCGCATGGATGCAGACAGACAGCCTACACAGAAGTGATGCTTCCCAGTGGCAAGGAAATTAAGGCAGGACAGAATAAAGGTGTCTAGAGACAGGCTCTGTTCTTCCCCTCTCCCTGCTCTCCAGCACGTGGCTCGTTGTTGTCTTGGTGGAACCAGCAAGGGTGGAGAGGTGGAGACAGCAGACTCAGTAGGAAAGGAACCCCATTAGCAGGACCGCAGCAGCCGGCTATGTGACTGGGCAACCTGTGCTCAGAGCCTCAAAATGCTCAAGATTGTGTTTAAAACAATTGCTCTGATGTTGCAAAGGGTTGAGCATAGAGCCAGAGCTGCTGCTCTGAATCCGAGATGGTCTTCCTTACCTTCCTGGTACCTTACACTGCGTACCATGATGAGAACTTGGAAGCCTTCATGGGGAAAGGACTGGCCTCTGCCTCACAAAGATAAAAAGCTAGCACCTAAAGAAGATGAGAGTGCAAAGAACAGATGTTTAGATGCCAAATAAGAATTTTGATACTTAACATCTGACTTTCATGTTTAATAATATTGACCTGTGTATTTGCTTGAAAAACCAAATGGCTTGTTCATCCCTTGGTTTTATCCAGTGAAGTCTACAATGGTCTCTGAAAGGCATTCAAGGTTATGGAATTGGTATTCTAAGAAGGAAAAGTGCATCTTGTGGACATAGGATTTGTTTTCCACCTATGTCTGCATTCGTAAGCGTTTGTCTTAAAATCTCAGTTGCTGACCACTTCTGTTAAAAATTACTATTACAAAACAAAGAGAAAACAGCATGTGAAAATAATCACCTTCAGGTTTCATAATGTTTTTTTAAAGGACTGATATCTCACTGTCCTCGTTCCAGAAAGGAGGGGACTGGCACTCAGAGGAGCTGTGAGTAGTCAGGCAGCTATCAAATGGCAGATCCATTTAAATGAGCCCCTGTCCCATATCATATTGTGCAAGTTCCATCGCCTGACATGTGCATGGATCCTATTCCCATAACAGGTCAGATTCAGAGATATCAGAAAACCCAGCTCACCTCCAGCATGACTTTTATGTCTCCAACACATATTGCCTTTCTAAGACATCACCCATGTATATAAGCTCTTTGTAAGTATACTAGGTCTGATGATTAAATATCCCTGTATCAAACATCCGGTAACTGGAAATTTTACTTTATAATTCCACAAATATCCATTAATTGGCTCAAACTCTTCTCTTCATGACATATCAGAAATCACATCTTATTAGGGCCTCTCCTTTTGCATTACACATTGCACTTCATCCTAAGTGTTCAATTCCACTTTGCTTTGTTTAATAAAGTTCTGGGCACATTTGTGCTGGGAGAGAAATTGTAAATAATATGTAGAAATGGCAGGTCAAGCACTGCAAATAGAGCCAGACAAATCAAAGAGAATTTGCAAGATTCAGACATTCATGATGTTCAAGTTTAGACAGCAGCAAACAGAATTGGGTTATGCCTCCTTGACGCTGGGGCTGGGTATGGAGGCTGCCACTGAAGTTGAAGTCAGGGGAGACTTTTCACGTGAGTAAGTTGCCACCTCTCCGTGTAATGATTGCAAGCCCTCTTCCTCCTCCTCCTCCTCGTCCTCACCCCATAGCCAGCCCTGATGCCCTCAGCGGGGCACCCCAGGGAACAGGAAAGCCGGAGGGGAACGGGGGGACCCCCGAGGGGCTGCAAACGACGCCAGCCAAGGAGATGGCGCTTTCACAGGGCACCGGCATCGCTTTATCTCACTCCTCGCTGCACTTTGTTCCTCACTCATCTCAAATTGAATATAAACCCAAGCAACAGGTGTTACTGTAGATATGCAGGGAGAGGGAGGACAGGGGGCAGAAATGAAGATTAAAAAACCAGCCCCATGCCCTGCAACTCCTCTGCTTAACACCGCGTTGGAACTGCCCGCCGGCAGCCAGAGAAGGGCGGCGGGGCTCAGGGTCTGCGAACGCCGGGTGTTGGGAAGCTCGGCGCGAAGGCAAAGCCAGATAAAAGCCGCCGAAAACCAAGCGCGGCCCCGGCGGCTCTCCCCGCCGCCGAGGGGGATCTGCGGGCTCCGCTGCCTGAGGCGCGGCCGCCACCTGCCGTCCCGCCGCCGCGCTGCAGCCGCCCGCCCTCGCCTCGCCTCGCCTCGCCTCGCGGGGTGCGAGGGGCGGCCTTCACCCCAGGCGCACCCCCGCCGGTGCGGCTGGACAGGCACGGGCCTCGTGAGGGACGGCTGGATTTCTTCCTGAGGGAAATGTGTTTGTTAAAGGACATATTTCAGTGAAGGAAAGCCGGGGCGGGGGATCCTACCCCTCCGCAGCAGCAGAGAGGGGTTTAGCAGGGGAAAGCATGGCTGTGTTTTGATTCCTGCTGCACACATTAGCGTAACTCTGGCTGTCTTAAAACTCCGCTGTGTGTTTTTCCTTAAAACCTCACTGATTGCTTGTCCGTTCTTTGTTGGGAAAGTGCGCTAAGAGCTTGCCCGTTTATTTGAGCTTTGCCCCTTTTCCCCCAACACCCCCAGCACTGAGGAGCACTTAGAGCCATGTCAGCTGCTGTGCTACTTCCCACCACACAAACCGTGACCTCGGTGTCCAGCCCAGAGATGGGAAGGAGCAGAGCTTTTCACCGTGCTCCGGGGCCAGGCCTCTCCCCAAACTTCCCAGGCCTCCCTCTTCCTCCCCTCCTCCGACACCCTCCGCCTGCTGCAGCACCCCGCATGCTTGCCTCCTTGCCATCCCAGGGGTCCTCTGTCTGTTTGTCCGCCCATCTGCAGCCTGAGCAGAGCGTGCATCTTCCATTTCTCTGTGTCCCCATTGCCTTCTGTGAGGGACAGCATCACCTCTCCTAGCATGGCCCTTCGGGTGCAGCATGGGGCCCTGACAAAGCCAAGGGGATGTGGTCTGCATGGCACAACAGAGCCCCATGCTGGGCACCCCAAAATCGCATCTGCATGGTAGAAGGATGTTCGCTCAGAGCTCAGGAGCGCTTTGGTGCTGCAGGACACTGGCTGGGCAGCCAGTGGGCTTCTCCCCATCAGGCTGGCATTTTCTGAGCAAATCCTGTCAAAGGATCAGTCAATGAAGCAAAGCACAATTTTGCTCTGACATTTTGTCAGCCTCCAACTGTTTTAAAGTGTGAATTAAGGTAGAATCCGATTGCAAGTGAGTGAGACTCTCCTGAGTGTCTTTGAGCAAGAAAAGCCTGAAACAAGGTGAACAGTACTAACATAACTAAGGTCAGGAGTAACTGGAGCTGATCACTGGCATATGCCAGGAATGCTTTATCTCCCAACCTACCCTTACCTTTCTTGCATTCCCTTTGCTTTGCTTTTTATGTGTTAGTAATGTTCATTTTACAGACAAATCCCAGGCTGATGTAAATCACACCACATCGTTGTAATGTCCCCTCACAACCTTTCTCTTGAACAGTGTAGCCACAAACTGCTGTCTGGCATTTCCAAACAGACATCAAACCACTTCAAGCAGGGATTTATTTCTTCTCCACTGTTTTTGGTATACTAAGTTGATGACAGACAAATAATTATTGCCATTGCAATCAAACAGTATGTGTAGGCTGTTACAATTCAGTGACTTTGAGACAGAGCATGGGAAGAGGCAAGACTGGTACAGAAGTTTCTCTCATGATTTTTCTTGGAAAGAAAAGGAAGGATTTAAATGCTATTGCCTATCACTGCTTTGTTAACATGTACAGTAGCTAGGATACAGTCCTGTGGGTTTTAGAAAAATGGAAGAAGGCTAGACATGATGCTTACTTGGTTAGAAAATATTTATTCCTCTGTACCTGTATTGATTACCTTTAGGTATGAATAGCAATGCCATTCTTATCCTGCAAATGTTCATTCTAGTCAATAACAAAATTAATTTGTATACCAACAAATCCACAGCTATCCAGGAGGGAAATGAGCTCAGTATATAATAGAGAGGAGAGTTTTGGCAAAAGGGAGAGTGTAGAAAGAAGCCTGCTTATAAGAATTATTGATAAAAGCATTATATGTTTATAGAATCCAATTCTGTATCTTGAAGCATTTTATACGCTTAGTCCTCAGCGATAACAGCAACCATTTCAATGACTGCTGTTTGGTGAAGAAAACTGATTTTAAAATCTCTCTTATTCGTTTACAAATTGCTATTCTTTTTTCTACTAAAGTAGTACCCCAGAGTCTGTGGCACAGATGAGGGCTCCTTTGTGGTAGGTACTGTGTAAACTCCTACTGAAGGATTGTTTGCCCCTTACAGCCATCACCCAGGAACTGGCTTTCTAAACTGCACAGCTCAAAGAGATCCATGTGTATGTATTTTTATGTTATTGAATGATTGCACTAAAGCTGAGATAGAAGCATTTATTTATTAGTCTATGCAGGCTCTCAAGCATCGAAAGGTGCCTTAAGAAAGCTCAGCACCCACACACAGAAGCCTTCAACTCACTTGAAACCCAAATCCAGCCTTGCAGCCACAGTGAACTCTGAGCAGCTTGCAGGAGGGAAAGGGCTGGGGTATAGAGGATTTGGGGGAATGGTGGCATGCCATTCACATGCCACACAAGCCTTCCACCCTCTGCCTGTGCCAACCCAAAATTGGGAGGCAAAGAGGAAACGCAGGAGGTTTGCAGAGGTGGGATAGGATGCCAACATCTTACCTGACTGAATTTAAGAAACAGCCTTGCATGGCAAATGCTCACTCTGGTTCTGCCCAGGAGGTGCAGTGAGCAGGCACCTTCTGTCCCCACAGGGAGGATTTGCTGGGTGACGTGGTAGCCTCAGCAGTGGGGCTGTAGGAGCAAGAATCAAAGAGCCAATGGCCCAAGAGGTACAAGGAAAGATGCACTGGGACACTCACAATCTAAAAAAAATTCCACCATATGTAAACAGGTAAGCTGGACACAGAAGGGGTAGGAAAAACGTTTTTTCCTCCTCATGTTATGGTGTATGGTGAACTACCAATATCAGAAGACAAGATGTTGAGAAACAGTATTACCCTGGAAGTGTGTGACAGGAGCAGAAATGATCACCATCGCAGTGTCTGAATAGCAAGGCTTACCTTCCTCTGAATCTCAGCATTAACCAATGGGCAAAAAGAATGAAACTGCATTTCAAGGTCACGTGATCTCTTGCCATGGACTGTACCCACAGGGGAAAGAAAATGAATGTTTTGACCAATGCAACATAGAAACAAGTTTTCAGAACCTGAGGGCTTGGCAATACTGTGATCATCAATGAATAGACATGAACTCTGGGGAGAGAAACCATACGAGGTCGCACAGCTGAAGACTAAGGTACCACCAACCACAAATGTGACACTGCCAAATTTCTGGCTGCTCTAAACTGGCATAGTTCCACTGTGATACATAAATCAGCAGCTGGGTCATGAACTAAAACCTGAAATCAGGGAAAACAGAAAATTCTGGGAATGCAGACATTTCAGCTTGCTTCACAACCCCATCTTTTGTTACTTTTTTTGGGGGGCATTTGCAGAGAAAACATGCCAGTGTGTCTTTTACAGCACTCCAATGAAGAAAATTCAAGCTGCTCTGCCTGATATTAAAAGATGTGGCATTTGGTAATATTTGGATGCAATCCAATTGCTAAACTGCTGAACCACAGTTTGTAACGCAAGCACAGCTTGAAGGGAAAGCAGCAGAAGACAGATGAAAATGAAAGTTATCAACAGGAATAAAAGAACGTGAGCAGAAAGCAGCAGGAGGAATATACAGTGTCTGAGAATGAAGAGAAATGTACTACACACTTTAACAGTGGTATTAGTGATTGAAACACAGCCACGTAACAAAGCTGAGCACTAGCATCATGATAACTCGGAGTGGATGAACGAGCTTTGGAGTGAGTGGAAGCATACCATGTGGCCAAATGTGTGACGACATGCAAATTGAGAGTCACCTCACCTGGAATATGCTAGATGCTGAAGAACAATGCCAGCTACTTAGTCAAGTGATGAAATCAAAGTTGCAATATGTAAGATTAATATGTTAGAAGAAACAGATTCTCATGCTATTAGAAAGATCATGATCTGGTCATAAAGGACTCAGTTGTGTAACCTCCGAAGTATTTAGCTTTTGAACATGTCCAGTTTTGTTACATGTATTCAAGTGTTAATAATTATGTGTGGAATAGCAACCTTAAGCTTTGAATTTCCCCAGATACTGTCAGTTTAAATCTGACTCCTGGCATTGCTATAGCATGTTTTTGCTTTTAAAAGGAATGATAAGGTCCTAGGAATATCACATCAGCCTTCCTAATGAGGGAACCATAGAAAACAGGGCTGGAAGGGACCTTGCGAGGTCATCTAGTCCAGCCCTCTGCCCTAAGGCAGGATCAATTATACCCAAATCATTCCTGACAGATGTTTGTCTAACCCGTTCTTTAAAATGTCTAGCAATGAAGATCCCACAACCTCCCCAGGCAATCTGTTTCAGTACTTCACTACAGTTACAGCTGGAAAGCCTGTCCTAATGTCTTCCTTAAATCTCCTTTGCTGCCATTTAAATCCATTAGTTCTTTTTCTATTCCCAGTGGACACAGAGAACAATTTATTACTTTCCTCTTTGCTGCAAATTTTACATAACTGAAGAGTGGTATCACATTCTTACTCCCTCCTCTGCATCTCCTTTCTGTAGATGGATAAACCCATTTCTTTCAATCTATCCTCACAAGTCATGTTTTCTAGACTTCTGATCAATGCCACTACTTCCTCCTGGACTTTCCAATTGGTCCGCATCTTTCATTTTTGAAGTATAGTGCACAAAAGTAGACACATTACTCCAGCTAAGGTCTGTAACAAAGAATAAGCAGAGTAGGATTGCTTCACTTTTCTTCTCCATGACAAGTTATTTATAGAGCCTAAATTGCATCAGCTTTCCTCACACAGAGGCCTGTGTTCAGTTTTTAATTCACAGTAGTCACAGATCCCTTCCTGCAGAATGACCACTGAGTCAGTCACGCTCATCATTTATGTACACTGTTGGCTACAGGAATTCAGTGACAAGATCCTGGAGTGTCCAACACTTACCTTCCTTGAATTTAAACCTATTCATCTCAAACTACCTTGATCAGGTCTACTAAGGACTAAGGTATTTACCAGTGTCACTTCACTGAGAATAATGGAGTAACATCAGAAAAGAATTTAGCCCAAGCTGCCCATCCAGAATTAACACCATGTTTAGCATATTCAGTCTCCAATGATCTGAAGCACAGTGATTTCTTTTAAAGGAGTTGGAGAAGTTTAAAATATAGAAAATTAAACCCTGAATATTATAGCTCAAAGGTATCCCAATATGATGAAAGGTCTCCAACGTATCTGTATCCTGATGGGCATAATGGCCAGCAAGTGAAGGGCTCTGTCAAGGACGAACTATACCCAGAACAGGTCAAAATGGGAACTGCATCTTATCAGCTTCAGCTTGGTTAGCTGTCCAGGAGGAAAGTTCAATCTCTATTCATATCTATAATACATGGAATTATATTTATCTTATGCAATCTTGAAATGTGCTACGAGGAACCAGGTATTTTTTCTCTTTCTGCTCTAAAGGTGGATCCCTCTTTGTAGCAGCTGGAGCAATTTGCATGTACAGCCTCAAGCAGACAGAGAACAAGGTTCCTCACAGTAACAGGGCCTAAACAATGCAAAAAGACACTGGAGTAAGAAAAAGGCTAACTCTTCAAGTCCCAGAGTGGTATTTTACCTGAAAGAGATCTACAAGTTACCAGCTCACTGTTAAAAGTACATTAAGCTTGACAGCAGTGAACTTTAAAAAATCCTCTGAATTCCACCTTCCTCTAATTTTGATTTTTAACAAATAGTTATAGTAATTTGGCATGATTAAAAATTAATAGTGGAATACCAACTAGCTTAAAGGAGCGAGTCCTCTAATTCCTATCAAACTTGAAGGCATAATTCCCACAGGTGCATTGAAAATCCCTGTTCTGAATGTTGTTGTCCATAGGATAAACAGCTCAAACATCACTGGCTTTCTACACAAACATGGTCTGCCTGGAATAATTTATGAAAATAATAAAATTGATTTAAGCTCTGCTCAGTGCTCCATAAATTTTATGCAGTCCTTAAATTATAAAACTGCTGCTGCTGCTGTGGCACTGATCAGAACAATGCTTAATCTCTTCTCTAGGGATAGTTGGCATGTCAGAGGAGAAAAGAGGAGACTGAGGCAGCTGAATTGTTTGTTTCAATTTAACAGGGCAGAATAAAACAGCCTGGATGCCAGGGCTGTAGTCCCACTGAGACTGTGTGCATTAAGTTTTTATTGCTAAAATAGCTGTTGTAGCCTTCCCTTGCCTTTCCTTATTATTAAACCAGAAAATACCTTTCAGTGATTTTACAAGGACACTTTTTTGCATGCATCATCAGATTTGTGAAGGACAACTATTAGATACTTGAGATGTTCCCCTTCTAATCTATAATCAATGTGTTCCTGTTTTCAGATACACAACAAAATGCTGCAACTGTCCAACTGCACATTGGTGTAAACAAGTTCTGCAGACCTTATTATATCCTTATCAAGTAGTCTCTCTCTCAACACAAAATTCTACCAGAAAAAATGTAGACTTTTTGCTTTTACTAAATTTAGACCTTTCAGAAGTATCTGGTTTCTTTTTATCTCCACATTCTTTGGCAAAGATTAAAAACATCATTTTTGGCACCGAATCTAAGACAAGGTAAAACAGAAGTCCTACTACAGAGAAACTATGTTTGAATGGGCTCCTTACTCTTCAGCTTGGCCTATTCACATATCAAAACTGCAGACTGCTTTGGCTTTATCGAGGTTTTGTCTTGTGCTAACTAACTGAGATTAAGAGTATTGTTTTTCTGGTGAAGTCTCATCTGGAATAGCCCAGTTTTCAAAAGCAAGTGCTTAATACATTATTAGAATCACTCTTTTCAGTGTTTCAACCTGGGCATCCAAAGTCAGCAGCTGCTAGATTCTCCTTCTTAGCACTGTCACTTTCCAGCTCTTTCCACTCTCCTGACAATGTTTCCTGGTCTGTCATTCAGTCAAGTTGTCATTTTGAAGGGATGCATTTTCAACCTCTCTATACTCACGCTTTTCTCCCACGTAACCCTGTGAGTTTCATTCTTCTTCATATGCTATGTTTTTGCTCAGAGGTATACAAACCATCTGTGCCTCTAATACAATGTTCTTAAATAGCCTCCAGGCAGATCTCTGTGTTTTTTAAGTACTTCTCTTTGCCCTTCAGCCTGCTGTTAACCATTTTCCTCATAGTTTTATAATCTGCCCTTTTAAAGTTCATTGTTACTACGCTGTCCCTAAGGGAACAACTCTTTTATGATATCAAAACTGAAAGTGTGCCGTGATCACTGTTACCCCATGGAGGCTTGACAACAACTTCCTCTAATAACTTCTGCCTATTTCAAGGTAGCTTCCTCTTGCCCATGGCCTTAACTAAACAGGCGTTGCACTGAGGACTGCCACGGGAGTCAAGGGAAAGCAATGCTTTGCCATATGTATTGGAATGGCACCAAAGCCGCTTCACATCTCCTGACAGAGGAAAAAACTGCTTTTCCCAGCTGTTGCTTTACCTCAAAAAAAAAAAAAAAAAAAGAGTAAGAGGTGACGATGGGAAAAACACTATAAAATTCAATCTCTTATAATTTTCTCTACTAGGTCCATCCATTTTCCCCAGGCAGAAGTTACTTCCCAGGGGCTGGCTCTGAGATTTTACAGGTTCTGAAAATCTTGAGGTCTACAGGAGGCTGCAGCCACTCATGTAAAACCCTGTAGTGTTTCTTCCATTTTTAATGGCTACCCTTGTGACTGCTGCCTCTGGAATGGTCTCAAGGAAGTGGGGCAGAAGGGTAGGTCTATGACATGGAAAGTCTCTGCAGATTAACACCTCACTGCAGGAATGTGAACAATGGGATGATACTGAAGAGGCTGCTGATATACCAGCCTTTCTGTCTGGTAAATGGACAAAGGATTGATTTATGGCATCTCGCCACAGGAAAGGGCTATAGGTTATTAACCAAATTCAATGGACAAACACTTGCTGAGACTGCACATCATACTTGTGCTATACCAAAGGTAATGACTCATCTTCAGGCATGCCTGATGTCCTTGAGAATGCAATTGGCTCTACACAGCCAAGTGAAGCATTACTTAGCTAATACACTACAGCACAAGGGAAACAATCAGCTGAAACGATGACATTGCTACTTCCTGCTTCATTATAAATCTGCAGCTTCCTAACAGGATTATATACTGGGGCACTGTAAAAAAAGACATTAAGTCCTGTGATGAAACTTAAAAAATGTGTAATTAAAACAGCTAAATACAGGTTTCTTGTGCTCAGTGTCTGCAAAACCCAGCCTTTGATCCTCCATATGATACTTCCTGGAAAAGTGCTGGACGCAAAAGCGATCAGGTAGAATTCTGGCTCATCCCTTCCTGTTTAGGCCAATGAAATGAACTTTTCCAGTCCAACAAAACTGTTTTTACTTGAGAAAAAAATTAACTTTATGGGACTGGCTAGAGATATAACCAAGGGTAGGAACTCCTGGGCTACCTGCCCATACATGCATTTTCTTTCTAACTCTGCCCCATGTCTTTGTAAGTCCTTTCTCAATAATACAGCATTCTCAAGGCTCCACCTTGATTCCTATCATTTAAAGAAAGATCCTATTTCTTTTTCCTTCCTCGATCGCAGACATGAGCACTGCTCTGAAATAAGGTGCTTGGATGTGACCAGAAAAAGTGAGATGCTGTCACCTTTGTAACATAGCCTCCACTACAAGCATCCATTGCTACTATGCTATTATGCTACTACAGTTCACCAGGTTTGCTCCTGATTACCGTTCAGCTAATAGTGAGAATTAACACCATCAATAAATGTTTTTGAGTCTTAATGAACTGGAAAATGTCAAAGATTTTATTAATAAAAACCGTACAAAATTCCTGTATTAGTTAACAGGCCACATCTGAACAGGTTTCCTGTATCAGCTAACATGCCTCAGCTACTTTCAGCTTGCTCCTCCACAGTGCTTCTCTCACACTTAGCTGAGATGAAGCCCCATGAGAGGGATGGGGGGGGGGGGGGGGGGGGGGGGGGAAGAGGGGAAAACATTCCCCATTACAGGAGAGAAAAGGAAAAACGAGAGAAAAAGCCAGGAAGTTTGTCCATTCTAGTGGACAGCCCCATGTTTCATGTACTTACTCACTTTGGCTTCCCCTTTATTAGAAAGTTCTTGCAATTATTTTTTCCATGGCCCATTGCTCAAGGCAGGTGATTGCTTAAGACAGTTTCACATTTCTTTCCTAAATGAACAAGTAATTGTTCTCTTTAGTCACAGGTTTCATGGGGTGTTGATGGCGTATGTAATTTTCCTGGTGTGTCGCATTAAGAGCACTGATTTTCACATGACTACTTGACTAAAACGCTTTTGTGCATCACTCACACCTCTTAATAAAATATATCCAATTAGTTATTGTTAGGTGCACTGGGAGTAAAATGCCAACGAATACAAAGGTCTCCTGGTCAGAGCACTACAAATCACAGTGGGAATAAAGGAAAGAAACTGGGTTTCCGTATCCACCTTTCTTTCCCCTGCTGCACTGCCTGAAGAACAACATGCCTTTCATTATATTATTTCCAAGCAAACCCAATTAATTTATTTGCATTCCAAACATCCGTCATGAAGTTGCAGGGCAATGAGCATGATTAAGCAAAAGTACTGCACCCAGAATTTTGAGGTAACTCTCTTCTTACTGAACTTCAATCTACTAAATCTTTCACTAGCAACAGTAAATTTTGTTTAAATGCAATTGCTGACAGGACTCAAACAAGACCTCAGTCTTATTTTGAATGTGCCAAATTGGCTCCACATTTGGGAGGCCCGCTCTAATTTTAAGGTAAATGTAAATTCCCTCTGATGCATGGCAAGCATTTATCTCGTGATAACCACGTCTCCTGAACTGCCTTGCAGCTAAAGTGATGAGCTTTCAGGCCGTGCAGGAAAAATGTAAGCAAGTGTGGTTTTGTGCTGATGGACAAAAACGGAGAAGTTTAGGTAAGCATTCACTGGTTAACTCATTCTTTCAGATTGGTCTCAGCAAGTCAAAATATTTACTCAGTCATTTAAATATGCCCAAATAGTCTTTCAGAATACTGTAACACTAGGGGATTTCTCATGGGTATATATAGTTTTTTAAAATGGATTCAAACAAATGTTAAGCATACAAAGTAAATGGAAAGATTAATCACTGGGAACCTTTGATTCTGTATTTCTTCTTCCTACATTTTTCTTTATTACATATGCTGAATACAGACAAATTATGTACCTACAAATGTAAAATGTCCTCATGGGAATTATCAGGTTGTCATATTGCACTTCTCTGGCAGTTCTAGCATTAGACCAGTGCCACATCAATACTTTTAATATACATTCATAGGTCTGGTTTTAATTTTCTGAAAGGACAATATACCTACTCATTTTCAAAACTGGGCATGCTCACAATTAGTGCAAAATAGTATGAAGGCTTGTATCGATCTTATGCTGTAAGAGGTTGCGATATACGGAGACAGGTAGCAGTCATAATAGGCTTCTTTATTAGGTGACTCCAAAAATCCCATTTTATGCACTGAACTTTTCATGTAAATATCTTTGGACCACTTACAGAAAACATCATTTATTGTTTAATACCAGATTAACAAACTAAAAACAGCTGTTTCACACAGCAAATTCAAATTTGCTCCTCAATGAAGCTTTACAACCCAAATAATTTCGAATTACCTGTCACACAAGCACAAGAACTGGCTTCATTGTCTCATACCTTGTAATTCTGCAGCTGTCTCAGTCTTCCTTAAATATTGAAAAAACACACAATACAACCAAGTCATTTCAGACTCATTAGTCCCATTTCTACCTCCTTGTTCTCCCCAATCCCATGAGCTCTCAGTGTTACTTAGAAGTTTGGCACACACCATTACATAAACAATACAGAAATGGTCAATATCAGTACATGGTCAATTAAAAAATTTTAAAACTTTGTATGACAGCTATAATATTTCTTGACTTAATTTCCTGTTTACAATTTCCTATTCAAACAAAATCAAGACAGTTTTCCAAAGCTTAAGAATGAAATATATTTTTTAAATAAACTGAGATGCCAAATAACTACAAACACATATGCAGCTAACTAGAACAAATATACTTCCAAAAACAAAACAAAACAACAAAAAACCCACCTTAACCCATCAGTGTGATAACCAAAGTGTACAATGTCAAAGGGTTTAACCGCCTTTCTGTTGTATTAGTTGACACAATCAAAATTTTTGTCTTGATAGCACAATCAATTCAAATTAATTCGGTTCTTCTTGAACTGCATTCACTGAAGACAGAATTAAGACTACATGATTTTAACAACTGCAGGCTCATTTACTGTGAGAGAGCTTCCAAAGAGCTAATCTGCCAAACCATACATGCAAAATTTACTGCAAGCTTTTGTTAAGATATGAGGCAAAAGATGTCAACCTCTGTTCCATAGCAATGAAGTCTCTCTTTTGAATGTTAAGCCAACAATAACTAAAAAAAAAAAAAAAAAAAAGAACACAACTCTCCACTAAGGCCAGTATATAGAGAGGAAATACAATTTTAGTAGTGGCAGACATTTTAAAATGAATTGATTGAAAACGTATGTAAGCTGGATATGTACAGCTATATTTTGCTACTCATTTGTGATCACAAATAGCTTTGACATATATGTTTAAATTCTCTTTTAAAAATAAAGACATGAGATACTACTCATATAGTTCTGTCTGAACTGGAAAATCTGAGCTCAGTTTTGCTCATGCTAGTTGTATACTATGTTTCTCTAGTTGAATTATAACAAAGTAAGAGAAGATTCAGATATACCATGCTTCCATTTCTAAGAAAACCCTCATTCTTACTCAGATACCTGGAAGGATAACTAAAATATAAACACATACAACTCCTAATCATCATTTTCCTCATCATCAAATGAGAGAAGACTGCTGTTTTTTACTTGCTTAGCTGTACTCTGAGAAGTACTTGCTTCTCTCTTAGTTTTCTTTGCCTCTTTCATCTTCTTACTTGAACTTACATTGAAGTCCAAAAACTTCTCTGATGAACGTTTAACTGGTTTCCTGAACATAATTTTTCCATCAGCGGGTTCTGGTTCACCATCTATAACAAACAGAACAAAATCAGAACTCATCTTCACATGTTCACACAAATATACCAAACTTCACTATCGTCTTTTCTTTTTCCCCAGAACGAAGACCAGTGAGACCTCTGATAGAATAAAACAATCCTGAATGCGTATTTTTTTTGGCCACGAAGTCTCCATCGATGAATGCCCTCCATGCACGCAGATCTGCTCCATGGCAATGAGACCCTGAAGACAGTTCTGCAGATCCTTTTAGAAACGGGTTCTCACTAACCAGAGCTTTAACTTAGAAGAGAGTGAGAGCAGTAAAGGTTTTCCCACACAATCCAGCCTCATCCACTTATCAAAATGGAGAGGACAACTTTGTATGATCCTCTAATTCCACTTCACTGTTTGTAAAATCCATGACAACAATGCACTTATTTCAAAATTATGTTATCTCTTTAAAGAACAAAATGGCACATATACAAGACAAAGCTTTTCTTTTACTCCAATATGCTATGCCTTGACAAGAAATAACTAATTCTGCTTCTCTGCATGTACTAGAGCAAATAATTCAAAACCAAGTTCCTCTCAGAATTATCAGGCAGAGGAGGAAAGCCACTGCACAAGTAACAGCATCAAGGCAATATTTCTGGAAAAAAAAAAGTGCAATTTTAAGTCACGAATCAGACACAAAGGCTCATGCTACAGTAGTTTGCAATTTTTAATCATGTGTATGTGACAGGATGTTAAAAAAACACAGGTTTTGTGCAAGGCATTTTTCCTAAAGTACTTGTGTGAAATTCACTTTTCAACAGGAATTTCCTAACGATATACACATTTGACAATATTATGTGCTATTTAATTAAAAACCAATAAATACCTTTAGCACAAATTCCCTCCTCAGTGCATAAGCATTATGGCAGAAGACGAACATTTCAGTGTTGCCATGCACAGAACTGGCTGAAACACTCATGTGCATGCTCCAAACAACACAACTATTAGATCTGGTGTATTAAAGAGTTGTGTGGTACAAATTAAGACATCAACTTCATTAGTGAACTTCACTTAGAATTCCTTATGTTTTGCAGACCCTTTTAAGAAGAAATCTAGCTTAAAGAACCGAGCAACAATTCTGTCAGTGACTTCTACATAACGTACGCTTCTTCAGTAGTTTGTGACAGAACACTACTATGCAGAAAATAACTAACTAGGTTTTTAGAAAATATTTCAGTACTAGTGCATTAGAAGAGCATTACACTTGCAAGGAATAACCAGCAATAATAAACTGCACATATGATAAGCATATTTGTCAATAGATCGTGTGTAATATCTGCATGGAAAGCTTAGGTGTTTAGATGATGTACATGAGACTTGTAAGTTTATGAAGTGACTACAGTAAATTCTGGGAGGGAAAATGACTATTTCTGAAAATATATCACACCAATCAAAATGCACTGTGTATCACTTTTCTCAGAAGTGGGGCTAAAAATTCAAGATTCAAAATATTTTTTCACATAACTGCCTCTATTTTGGGGCTCAGTAGTTTATATTAAACTAATTCCCCTTACTAATTGGTAACTACAATATTTATTTGGAAACACACATCTTCTAACTTAACAAGATCCAAGGCACATGATATAAGCCAAATTCTCGAAAAAATGCATCTATAAGAAAAATTTCCCTTAGGATCAGACCTAGCTGTCTATGTACTCGAGTCAGTCTGCATATCGACTGCACACAGCATAAGCACAGCTGCAGAAATAGGACTTCAAAGCAACCAGCTACTGCGTAAGCATCAAAACAATCTCTTTGGACACTCTTTTTAAGAGTGGTTACTACATTTTCTCCAAATGGTAAATCGAAAACCCAAAACCTTAAAACTTAACAAATTCATATCCACAAGATAAATCAGATAAAGAACTGGAAAGGCTGGAGAGTTGGATGGAGAGAAACCTCATGAAGCTCAACAAAAGCAAGTGCAGGGTCCGCTCCTAGGGAGGAATAACCCCATGCANATGAAGCTCAACAAAAGCAAGTGCAGGGTCCCGCTCCTAGGGAGGAATAACCCCATGCACCAGTACAGGTTGGGGGCTGACCTGCTGGAAAGTCCTGGTGGACAGCAGGTTAACCATGAGCCAGCATTGTGCCCATGTGGCCAAGAAGGCCAATGGTATCCTGGGGTGCATTAGGAGGAGTGCTACCAGCACGTTGAGAGAGGTGATCCTCCCCGTCTACTCAACCCTGGTGAGGCCACATCTGGAGTGCTGTGTCCAGTTCTGGGCTCCCCAGTACCAGAGGGACATGGAGCTCCTGGACAGAGTCCAGTGGAGGGCTACGAAGATGACTGGGGGACTGGAGCATCTCTCTTATGAGAAAAGGCTGACAGAGCTGCGCCTGTTCAGCCTGGAGAAGAGAAGGCTGAGAGGGGATCTTACCAATGTATATAAATATCTTAAGGGAAGGTGCCAAGACAATGGGACCAGACTCTTTTTGGTGGTGCCCAGCAATAGGACGAGAAGCAATGGGCACAAACTGAAACACAGGAGGTTCCAGCTGAACTATTACTTACACTGCATGGAAAAATGGAAGTCAAATTTCAATTTCACTGCCAATTCTCCTGCTATCCACGCTGTGAACTGCACTGTTATTTCATCTTGTCTAACAGATGGAGAAATTGATAAGTATCTTTGTGATATAAATTCAAACTCTTAAAAAGCAAAATGCGTAAATAGAACAAATCTCAGAAACTCCACCAAAACTGCAACTGCCTTAGCTCTCACCTCCCTCACCTTAATGCTACTTGAGGATCTTTTGCATCAAAGGAAAAGATTTTAGCTCTTGACCTGGTAAATCACTGTCAACATTTCATTATATGCTCAAGGACATTCCTTTCAGTAGGAAGCCCAGGACAATTTCAGAGAGCAATGATGCGTCAGCAGTGCTCGACAAAGAATCAATCAGATGACGAAACACTGCAGGTTCAGCCTTACCTAAGCAAATTGCAGGAAGAGGGAGCACAGACTATGCTTTTTTTAAAGAATTTGAGGTAGCGGCTCAAGAAATTTGTGTTGACTTGTTAGGATTGTCTTTTCCATTTGGTAAAAAACATCACCTTATCCATTCTAATTTTACCAGACTGTTACATGTCAGGTGTCTTTTTTGTTTATATTGATGACCTCCAGAAACAGAAACGTGTTAAGCTATGCGAAGAAGAGACTGAAGAAGCAATCTCAGTGTTGGTAGTTTTTTAAAACAGAGCCCTGATAAAAGACTTTATCAGTATTACAAACTACGGAAAGCAGGATTTCCTATAAACACACTGAAACACGTGAAGAAAAAGACAATCAACGTAAAGCCACAATAGAAGAGATAATAAAATCCATTTCTCATAAGAAAAGGGACAAAAAACATCACTAGTAGTTTAAATTGTGACAGTTCTTAGTCATTGCTGCTTTTACATGTATCACAAACCTTTATGATGGCTGGCTAAGAAGGGCATATTCAGACATTGAGCTGAAAACTCACTTTACCAGTGACATCAATTTAAGAAGCCACAAATTCAGAAAACTTTTTCCTCTTAGTTAAAATTTATATCTTACAAAGGCAGAACAATGAAAAAGAAACACCGCTCCTCTGTTTATTTTTTATTTAGTAGTCATTTGCATAGTTAGCAGCTCTACTTTTCAGCAGTCTGTTCTGTCTGCATGGGTTAAATAGGCTGCAAGAGGAAACAAATGCCCCTAAATTGGCAGGAAGGACAGGAGGAGCAGCACAAACAATACTTCAAGATGCATGTCTATTTAATGACAATGGTTGGAAAAATGTTATGGTAACCTAGTAAATTTCTTAGTGGTTTCTATGGTTAGAAGTTCAGAAGTTTCAGGTGCTCTTTCTAGTGCCTTCTGGCCACCCATCTCTACGCATGCCTTTGAAAGCATTTACTACAGGAATTCCACGCACACTGGTATCATGAAGATAAGAAGACCAATCTTCCTCAGATATTCAGTCTCATACATTTACGAGGACACTCTGAAATAAAACTATCTTTGGGAATGTTTTTGCTATTTAAATACTGTAAAATTAACACTGATTAAGGTTCCTTCTGTTCACGTGATGAAGAGCAGCGTGAACTCTAAATGTGATACAACAGCTGCGTAAGCTAAGGAAAGAGCTCTGATATCCAAGACAGCATGGGCTGTATTCTCCTTGTCTCTCCTCTCTCTTTTCCTCCCCAGCCCCACCATATAGAATGCAAAAAGAATAATATTAGAAGAGCTTGAATGAGCAAGGACATCCTCCACCAAATTTGGACATCTGCAGAGTGCCCCAGAGGCCAGACGAACTAGAAAAGCAGTAAAAAAATCAATTCTGGAGACTATAATGAATGCTGGGAGAAAGTGTCGTGCAGTAATTACCATCTTTTCTTTTGTGCAAACTTAATTTCTCATAAGATCATTTTTATTTATCTCTGAACTGACAGTAACCATTTATAAAATGCTGTATAAAAGTATTAAACAAAATGACCATTGTTAAACAGATGACTTAGAGGCTAAAAAGTCTCTAAGTTAGTCCTCTGTGGATAAAAAAATTCAATATGGAAGGACTTTTTCCTCATAGGAAAGGATAACTAATAAAGTTCTCTATGACCATACTTGCAAAAGCCAATAAATTCTGTTCTGCCTCAGGAGGCAGCTAAGTGCAGCTAGGATATTAATCAACTTTTTTTTTTTTTTTTTTGCCAAATTAATGCAAAAGTGTCGCTCATCTGTTAAAGAAAACGCGAGTCACAGGAACTGCTGGTGCCTGAAGTAGAAAAGTGAACCCATGTCAAAGTGGTTATAGAACAAAATGAAGCAGAAAGGATACAAATGAGAAATGAAAAATCCTAGAATAATATCCCAAGCCAAAGCCTGAAGACAAGGACCTCCAAATGAAGACAACCTCTACAGATACATAAAAGAGAAGGCAGAACCTCAAAACAGAATATTTGCATTTTTTTTTTTAAATTAACAGTTTCCATTCACAACAGATAGTCAGCAGTACATTACTCACTATCTACCAAAATGCTTTGGCATTGATGTCAACATGTTGGAAAGAAAGATTATCAGTTCTGATATTTGCTTCCCTCCTACCCTTTCAGGCTTCACATACTTTCACTGATAATCCAATTTGGGGCTATATATTATGGTCTACTACCTGTTAAATTTATTTCACTTTCAACTCTTTAGATAAAATAAAAGAAATGACAAAATTTAATCAAATCATGCAACAAGTTTTCATTATGCTTCCCATTTTTACAAGTGACAAGTACCCAAAAAAGAAAAGAAGCTAACACGTTACTCTAAATTCTCTTTATTAAACTGGAAGCAACCAGCTGCCTAAATACCTGCCTCTGACTAGAAATCAGAACTTAAACCTCTAGATTTAAATCTCTAGACTGACAGGGCAAAGATGGACAAAGACTCAAAGAAGCCTTCAGCAAGCTGTAGCAGCCACCCACAAGTTCATTGAAAATTTCACACCTAGTCCTCTGTACAGGAGAGGAGCACACATACAAACTCTTTTACCCTGTGTATTCCCATAAGCCCCAAAAGGAAAAGCAGGCCAAGACCTCACACTAACAGCAAAGGCAGATGAGCAAACAGCAACACCATAGCGTGGAGCAGAGGGCAGCACTACCCAGAGTATAGCAGTTCAACAGTCCTGCTACACTACCGCAGATTTTTTCCTCCAAATGCATGTTATTACTGAGTGAACGAAGGGGTAATAAGCAGAGGTCCTAAAGTTCTACAGGGACTCAATATTACTATCCTCACTACATACATTTATGTCTTAGGAATGTCTTTTTCCACTAGAGAAGAACTTCAGTTACTCTATTCAAATACACTTCCATTTTCACACAGTGTATTCAACTTAGCAGATCAGCTGCTTTTGGACTTTTTTGTCACAGCATGGACGCCACCTCAATAGATTCTCCTGGACAACTGCTTCTTTTTGCCTGGCCTTACGAAATCGTTTTTCCTCCTACTGTGATCATTCAAAAATCAAGTTGCTTACATGAAAAAAGAAGCCAACACTCGGAAAGAATGCCATTTCTTTCCAGAAGTTTGAAATTTCTAGCAATACTAGGAGGGTGAAAAGAAAATTTTTGAAAAGCTTTTGAAAAGAAATCATGCGACAGCTATACAAATTGCAACACCAATTACACTTCAATAATAGAATTAGCAAGAGTTTTTCCACTTTATTAAGAATGTAAATCTATAAACAGATTTTCAAAAAAGACTGAACAATACAATGAATCATCCATTTCCCATCAAGAGATGAGGCCCTAGTTTTTAGCTGAAATGCTGCATTTCACTCTTCTCACTGTTCTTAGGGGACGTTTTCCACGTCCCCTAACTACCAGCTGTGCGAGTCACAACAGATACTGGGGATGATTTCAAGCAAGTAATAAAGTGGAGCAGTCAGTTAACTGAACAGGTAATTGAGCTTACAGACCAGTCATTCTCTCCACTGAAGCACTAACCTGAGTTTCCTCCTCCTACGCAAACATTATTTCACAAACTCATAAGATTACCTATAAGACATCCACCCCACTGTCAAACATGGTTAATCCACTGATTAATAAATTATCACAAGTTATCACAGGTGATGTCAAAGACTGCATAGCAGGCTAACAACACCCCATACTGTGCCCTCTTCCCCCCCCCAAAAAATGTAAGGTGGTATTTAGAGATAGGATGATGCACCACCAAGAAAAACGTAACTCCAACAGTATAAAAAGCCAGACATCTTGGATATTATTTTAGTTACTTCTCAAATATTTCAGATTAGGAATTAAAGGTAATATTAAATGCTACAAAATAAGCAAATACCTTCATGCTCACTTTGATGGTTCTCTCTTTGGCTATACAAAGCAAGAAATTAGTAGTTTGAAATTCACCTGGTTCACTCGACTTTAAGGCCTCTTTGATTTGCTTTTTAATTTTCATTGCTTCTTCAGCAGTCAAGTCCCCTTTTTTCAGCGTTACCACTTGAGGCTGCTCATCTTCATTGTCACTGCCATTCTCACAATCACTATCTGCAAGTGGAAGCTGCTCTCTCTATAGAGAAAAATAAAATAAAATCAATTCTGATCAACAGGCACAACAGTGGGCTAGTACTCTTTGGTTTCATTTTTGCAGCAATGTTAGTGAGGAGACCTGGCACAGCTGTCAGTGCCAGGCTCTCTAATGCACTTTTTCCGAATGACACAAATTTAGCCACGTCCTTCAGCAACAGCCTATGTTACTGCAGCCCATCATATGCACTGCCAGTACAGCAACCATAGCCAGATTTTTTTATGATTTGCTGGTACTTGGACTCTTGGGACTCACTGCAGCTGGGTACACCGCCAACTGTTTAGACAACACTCCAGTTCCATCAGTGAGACATAGGGTCCCATAGGAAAAACAAAACAAAACAAAACAGTATGTGATCTTCTAATTAAAGACCAAAACAGTATGAACTTGGAAGGTAACAACAAATACATTGCTTTAGTTCTTCATCTTTACTGTACAATTAACATCTGCCATGCATAGGTCCAATCTGAATCTTCTCTGCTGTACTAAGAAATGCACAAAGGGAAAGGTCCTTTGTTACGGTGGCTTTGTTATTAAGGCTCCCTACCCAAATCGTTGTAAGCATTATCAACACATGTCCCTGGCCCCATTCTCTCAAACTTACGCTCTGAAACAGAGGAATTGTTTGGGATAAAATTTTATATAAGTAAATTTTCTGGCATGGAAACCTCGGTGCGACAACACAGCGTCTGGCAACATTACAGGAATTTCCCAGGCCAGGCGGCAGGGCCCGGGCACCAGCAGACGGGAGGGGGGCCGGGACGGAGGGAGGCCGCGCCAGGCCGTTACCTTGGTTTCCACCGTGGGCCCCTCCCGATACCCGACCTGCCGCTTGAAGCGGCTGAGAAAGGCGGGCTCGGCCGGCCGCACGTAGGAGACCTGGTTCCTTTTGCTCATGGCCGCCGCCCGCCGCCGAGCCGCGAGCCTCCTCCCTGAGGCCGCTCTCTCCCCGTCACGTGCCGGGGGCGAAGGCGCTCACAGCCAATAGCAGGGGGGAAGGCGGAGCGGGGGGAAGAGGAGGTGGAACGAAATGGCCGCGCCCTTCTCGGCCTCAAGGAGTGGGCGGGGCCACGCCGCTTTCGGCTCTTAGCGCCAAATTCAAACGCGCCGCCATTTTGGAGAGGGGACGGGCGGCGGGGCCGGTGCGGATCATGGCTCCCGGCACGAGAGGTGACGGGGGACGGCGTGGCGGTAGGGCTCTGCGGCCGAGGGGGGGCTGAGGGGTGTTTTATGGCGAGCAGGCGGGGGCCGGGGCCGCTGTATGAGGGGGGCGTCCCTCAGGTGCAAGCAGAAGCGGGGCCGGTGCATGGCCGCGCTGGCTCGGCTCCCCTCGCGGAGGTGCCGGCGTCCTGGGGCTGCCGTCCCGGAGCGCCCTGAGGTGGTGCGGGCGAAGGGTGGCGGGGACGGACCAGCCGCACCGCTGGCTCGTTTTGATACTTAGTACATTTGAAGAATGAATAACTATTAGGATTTAGCGCATTTCTCAAATGTCATTGTGTGAATCGAAGCTGATAGGCTCGCATAGCAGCAGCAGGATGTTTATGTTGTATGAATCTTAATGAGAAGGCTAGTGCCTTCACATCTTTCTATCAGTCCTTCTTTAACAAATAAAACCTATGCACTTTTAGAAACCTTATGTGGTCTTATTGCAATATTTCGATAAATCATCTTTGATTGTTATTTTACTTATTTTTTTTACGTTTGATCATGTTACTTTATTAATAGTTTGAATAACCTATGTGAATTAATTTCATGTCAGATTCACCCTTAAGTAAAAAGTAAGTCTTTGTAGCTACCTATAAAGTGCTATGTGCCATCTCCTTGAACTGCAAAGCAGTACAATATGATACTCATGCACAGAAGAGCTTTACGCATTACAGAGTGTTCAGTATTACTTCATAAAAGTGAAAATAATATAGTTACTCAGAGTTGCGTAGGTGTTAAGAAATCGATTTCTTTTCAGTCACATCAGCAAAACTATTTCATGCTGTATTATTTTATCTGCAGTGAGTTAGCAATTTTAAACATATAATGGCAATATATAATAATATTAACATTTATGTTCCTAATTCTCTAAAGCACTAGCAAAATCTTATATACATGAATGTAACAGGCTACTCATGCACATAATATTAAAAGCATGTGCATGCTCATATTGCAAGACTGGAGCTTTCTCTACCTTTGCAAGAAACAGCAAACTTTGTGTCAAAGGAAGATTGTTAGTAAATATTTTCGTGCAGTTCTGATTCGTGCATGAGACAGACATTTATAAGGCTCTCCTTTTATCTCTCTCAGTACTGCTTACAGTATTTTCTATTTAAATGATTTTTTTAAGCAATAATTTTATCTTGTTAAATTTTTGTGTGTTTTTTCACTTTTTCATTTACAGATTTACGTGACTCTGCCTTGCCTTTGCTGAACTCACCTAGGTAAAGTAGTATTGGCCAGTTCCCGTATTTGAATAATCATATTGTAGAAAAAGTGCAAATAAAACATAGTATAATTTTGGAAAATAATTTTGTAATGTTTTCCTGCACGAGAGTGTTGCCTATCTCTCAACTTTGTTTTAAGTTTTAAAAAATGTTCTCTTAATAAAAGTGTTTCTGAGGAATCAGATTCCTCTTGGAATGTTGCCATGCCGTGAATTCTCAGTTGTCTGCTAACTCTTAAGCTGACTCCAGAATATCTCTGAAGAAATGTTAAACTTCTATGAGGAAATCCTAAGCTAAAAGAAAAAAAAAAAAAACACAACACCAAAAAGCCCTTCTCCATATACACACAAACAGTTTCTGCCTCAACTCAAAATATTAGATACTGACAAAACGTTTGGCACGTTAGTGGGATGTCTTAGATCCAGTGTCAGGTCTTTTCTTTCTCAGCCGCTTCCTGTTCCTTTTTAGCCTTTTCCTCTGCCATTCTCCCACCCCACATTTCAGTCATGAAGTCCACTTTTAAAATGATTCTGTTCCTTTCTCTTGTATTACCAAAAGTAAAAATAAATGCCAGTTATAAAACCATCTTGCTATAACTGCCTTTTGTGAAAAAAATCAAGTAAAGTAAACCAAGTTTGCTGTCATTTCATGTAAGAATTTAATTCTTTAATTATGATATTGGTATAAATGTTATTGGTGTTTATGCCAGAACTCCTTAAAGTTTTAATATAAGTCATGCACAGTTACTTATTCAAGCTATACTTAATGGTGTGTTCCCAATGAACGTGATGAAATAAGTTAGGGAGCTTTTAAATTTAGGAGCTTCTATAAGACTCATGGATCAAGAGCTGATCGTTCTTTCCCTTCCTGTTAGCAGCAAAGAAAATGCTAGAAGCTTTCTTGCTGTAATATAGCATCATCTGTTCCATTTGTAAAGTTTTTTCTAACTTCTAGTAGTAGGGAAGGTGCTTGAAGCCCGTAGTCTTGGAAATTACTGAAACCCCTATTATAACAATGGTGGCTTTTTATGTCAGTATGTGTGTGTATATATATGCGTGTATATATATAGTTCACTGTGAAATGGGCTCTTTTAGAGCTGAATTTACAAGCTGAATTTACATGCAGAAGCAACAAATTCCACTAACTTCTTGTTGTTTGTTTTTTTAATCTGCCACATTGTGAGCTTTAATACATCTGTGACATACTACTTCTAGCTGTACACATGAATTTGTTATAATTTCAGGAGATACCTTTGTATGACTTCATGTGCTTAATCTGATTTTTGTGATTTAATTTTATCAAACAGCTGATAGATCTATTTCGAAGTAATCTAACACATAAATATTCATCTAGTGTTGAAGGTGATGCTATCAAAGTTTATGTAAGGGTACGTCCCCCTTCAGAGGGAACTGCATTAACTGATGGAGATCAAGGTTTGTGTTTATCTGTTCTTTCATCAAACACCATCCGTCTGCATTCGAAGCCTGAGCCGAAGATCTTCACTTTTGATTATGTTGCAAATATGGAAACAACACAGGTAATAACTTATGGAATTTCTTAACAGTAGTGCAAATTTTCCCCACATTTTGGCAACTGCTACGCTAAACCTTTCTAAAGATGTAATGCCATAGGTCTTATCTTTTTGCTGTAGTATGTAGTTATAGTTCAGAAATGTTGCACTAAATTCTGCTGTAATAGTTTTCATGTATTTTTAACACCATTAATTTCTTTAATCAAAGTTTTCATTACAATTAAAGCTTCTATTTGTAAATGTTGCAGTAAGAGCATAGGCAGAAAATAACCCTCTGTTGAGATATACACACAAAAATAGCTGGCAGTCAGTAGCTGATGTTAAAGATGTGATTTGTATGTTAGGAACTTATGACATTATATTCCATTAGTTATACTTCCTTCTTATACAGCTGCTTTCAAACAGATGTATTGTTCAGAGCTTTTTATTGCTTGGTCCTAATACTCTTAGAACCTTGGAAAAAGTAATACTGGAAGGAAAATCCTCCAATTTAATCTTTATAATATTATGTTTGTGAAATTCTGAACATAAATTTCATTCATATAAGACTTCACTCCCATTTAACATCCAAAGCACCACACTTCCATTTCCATACTGTCAAGGAAGCCTTTCTTCCTACAATGTATTCTTAATGGGGAAACCTGAAAGTAATCCATCTTAGCAAGCATTTTTAAAATCAGGTTGAACACTGAGTTGTTTCTGTAATATCTTTATAAATTATGATGGTTCCATAGTTTCATAAAGCATTGGTCATGTGTAAGGAGTAAGAATGAGGTCTTTTTAACAGTACTGATTTGAAATTTATTCTAATAAAAGGGTAGTGTCATTTTTCAAGTGTCATCTGTCTTTTACATGGAGAAATAAACTGTTCTCAGGATCCCATCCTGTCATCCATCTTCATGCAGATCTCCGCATAGAAGTTGTGAAGTTCTTAATAAATGCCATAATAAGAACCTGTAACATATACAGCAACTCTAAAAGAAAACAAAACTCTATAGGCTATCATCTGTTGTTAGGCTTTTCTTTCAGGTCTAAGAGAAATACGTGAAAATAGAAGCTAGCAGTTGTGCAGATTTGCTGAATATGCCACTGTACAGTTGCAAATGTGGAAAGTTAACTAGTTTTGATGAGTGTCATAGGTTCAATTTTGACCTACTGATGGTATAAACTGCATAGAATAATTATAGAAAACATTGGGCCAAAATTAATACTTTACATATATGTGTATATATATATAAAAGTTTGAAACCATATTAAGGTGAATTTTACTATTTTTCTTTCTATTATCAACAAGGAACAAAATAACTTTTTCAGAGGGAGTGTTTTATGTCACAAAGACTTACGATATATTGTTTTGCTGTGAGAGAGCTCCAAGGGTCATGACACCTGTCTGACTTTAAAGAATGCAGTTGTTTTATACATTATAAAGTTACAGCACAGAAAACACTGATAGAATAGATATTTAAACTACTGGTGCCCAGTGCCTTTTCTTTCCCTTGTTCCCAGGAGTCGGTGTTCTCAAGCGTGGCCAAAAATATTGTTGAATCTTGTATGAATGGCTACAATGGGACCATCTTTGCGTAGTAAGTAATTTAATGGTATTTCATAGCAATTACAATACTTGAGGAGACTTTCTTAATAAGTAATTGTAGTTTCAAGTTCCCGAGTCTGCTAAATATTACAGTAAGCTTTGAAAGTGCTTCTTTATTGCAGAACAACATAGGGAATATTCTTGCACTATTGAAGAGTACTTCTTGTTCCTCTTTAAGGAATCTATTTGTAGGTGTTATGCTTCTAATACTGAAGGGCAATAATGTGGATTGTAAACTCATTGCAACGCTGTTATTTTTTGTCTTAAAACCAGAAGTTTTATTGGGGCATTAAACAGAAAGGTAGTTGTTTTCAAAATGTCCATAATAAAATGGAATGGAAATTGCTCTGCCATGATATTTGGCCAGCTCAATTCTTTAGTTAGTCTTAGCTGCCTCAGGGAGAACTCATGAATGATAGTTTTAACTTTCAAAATGTTTTCAAGGTAGAAATATATCCATGACAAGTAGCATAAATATCATCATATTAACTCACAATATTCTCACTTTGAAAACTGAGTAAGCACTTTGGTCAAAAATGCTAACTTGGAGGACTGATCTGATGAAAACTTTACTTTTTTTTTTTTCTTTGCCTAGAACAGCATTTGCAAAACTGGAGTCTACTTTGTTACAATTTATAAAAATATGGAAAAATGAAGTGAAATTGTCCTGAAGCTTCTCTAGCATGGTTAATAACTATGGATAAGAGGATATATTCAACTTAAAAAGGATCTTTCTGATTTTTGGTTTATGTGTGCTACTGAGTGACATAAAACCCAAAAGATTGAGCCAAAAATTAGTTTAATGTATATATTTGAAAGCCTTTATTTTAATGCTGAGTTTCACTATTTCCCTTTACAACAGAAATAAGGAATAAAGGGAGGGACTGGAGGGGTTGGGCAGAGAAAAGGTGATTTATGTAACAGATTTTCATGGTCAAATTCACTGTTCTATTTTTCATAATTTTTTTTAGCTTACACATTTTCCGTTTCCCTCTGTCTTTTTTTTATCTTCTGTTTAGAAGAAAATATTTCTTTCACTTGAAACTGTCAGTTTTCCTTAAAAGATGCAGATTAATGAAAAATTCAGACCTGGAATAAAGCTTTGTTACCTGATTTTTTTTTTTTAGTGGCCAGACTGGGTCAGGAAAAACTTTTACTATGATGGGTAAGTGCATGAGACAGCTTTATCTTTCAGTGGTTTCTTAATGTTTTTTGTCTTGAGTTGAAAATGTCTTCTTGCTCAAATGCCAGGGATGGTTTTAGATTTTTGTCTTTCTGCAGGTAACCTTAAGGTTTAAGAAATGGTGTAGCGCTCAGTGCAGTTGTTCTTTCTTTAGGTCAAAACAGTAAAGTACAGGTGCTCTCCTCCATCTTTTTAAGGATGTATCTTTTTTCTGTTTTTAACAGGAGAAAAGCTTTTCAATAAAATCAAACATTTTAAGTAAATTGTCTCAAAAAATCAGTAGTTCTGCTGTTTTCCCTGTTTGGCTGATGTGTCCTGCATGTGTAGAAAAATATTTTAGTATGTAAGACTCTTTCATATTAAAATTATAGTTAGGTTTTCAAAATAATTGGTTCCTACTCAAGTAGGAATTTAAGACCCTTCTGTATATGGAGCCTCTTGTATTTTTGTTCTTCATACAGTGGTAATTTTGAATGCATTAATATCATACTTGACATGAGAAAGACACTGAAATACCCAAAATTGTATGGCTGACATGTTTTAGAGGACTGCACAGAAATTAAATGAACATGGGGACAGAACCACTCTATCTCGTTTTTTTAAGTCAGGCTTAAGGTAGTTGTATTGGCATATCTGCACATCTGTCCATGTTTTACGTGGACATCCATGTTGTTTATACTATTTTAGACTTAGATAACCGTATGGACAGATAAAATAACCATTCACAGACATCACTTAGACTTCATTTAAGTCTGATTATGGAATATTTTCTTAGATATTGAAAGTTGATTTTATTGTAGTTCTTCTGTGGTTTTGCCATAAACTGACTAAAACTCGCTGAAGTCTTCTATAATGACACCTTGAAAAGACCAACCGTTACTGTTGAGTAGTACTAACTAAAACTTTTTTTAATTTAAAAATCTCTTTAGGACCATCTGATTCTGATAATTTCACTCACAGTCTGAGAGGTGTAATTCCACGGAGCTTTGAATACTTATTTTTTCTAATTGAACGTGAAAAAGAAAAGGTACGTTTATTTTATACTTATTAATGTAGTGAAAGTAATGTCTCACATTAAACATTAGCTAAGGCTGTTTGGTAAGCCTGTTGCGTAGCAGTTAAGTTTCTGGGATTATGGCTGTCTTGTATCAAATTTATTCATCAGAAATTGCATCTACCAAATTAATGTACTCTTTCTTCAGACACAAGCATACTAAAAGTGCGCCTAGGTTTCTGGATAATGGTTTCATGTGTATATCGGGCATCAGAAAAGCATAGTATGCTGAATATATATATATATATATATATATGTGTGTGTGTGTGTGTGTGTGTGTGTGTGTATGTATGTATATATGCAAGCTTACAGCTTTATATGTGTAAAAATAAACTCGCTGCCACACAAAGAGAGGCTTAATAAAAACAGTGTGTTTATAGTGTAAATTATTGTTTTTCAGGCTGGCAGTGGAAAGAGTTTTCTCTGCAAGTGCTCGTTCATTGAAATCTACAATGAACAGATATTTGACTTGCTAGATTCTGCTTCAGCTGGACTCTTTCTCAGAGAACACATCAAGAAGGGGGTCTTTGTTGATGGTGCTGTTGAACAGGTGTTGTCATCTGCTGCTGAAGCATACCAGGTATTTTTGCCGTTTATTAATGTTTGGACTGTTTGTTGTGATGCCTATTTGGTACATATGCCTCTTTGATTAAAGCACTTGTTTCTTGCATAGTGTCTGTGACACCCTCTTACCCCCCTCCGTCCTCCAAAAAAGCAGAAAAATGTTTCCTGACTGTCCCATGCACGTAAGAAATCATATAATTCTAGAATTTGGAATATATGAATTGCAATCACAGTAATCTTTCCCTAATCCTTGTCTTACACATCTCTCAGCAAATTACAGAAATAATTTTTAGAATAATAGAAAATTACATCTTGTGCTAATTAGGAGGCATGTGTGTTCAAGAAATTTTCAGGTTAATTGCTGAGTGAAAAACAGTACTCTTGTGACTTTAAATACTTTTTTCCTTGTGTACTGCTAGCATATATCAGTATGGGATATGTTATATTCTCCAGTGGCAATGGCACTCCTGGAGGACAGAAATGAAAATTTTAATTAGTATTTTTATTAAGCTTGACTACCAATCTATATAACCCACCCCCCTGTAAAAATCTATTTCTCTATATTATTTATACCTATATATATGTGTGTGTGTGTGTGTGTGTGTATATATATATAAATATTATCTTGTTCTAATATATTATATAGAATATTGGAAAAAAAGGCCTTGACCTTGAGATTTTCAAAAGCTGTTGCGCTGAAATATGCTTACTACTGTTTATCTCACCTTTAAGTAAATACTGGGTACTGCTGGAAGTACTTGATATTGTTTAATGTCTTTTTCATGCTTAGGTATTAACTATGGGCTGGAGAAACCGTCGTGTAGCATCAACATCAATGAACAGAGAATCCTCAAGATCACATGCAGTTTTCACTATCACAGTGGAATCCATGGAGAAAAACAATGAGGTTGTTAACATTCGGTCTTCCCTGCTCAACCTGGTAGACTTGGCAGGATCTGAGAGACAAAAAGACACCCATACAGAAGGACTGAGATTGAAGGTTAGTTTCATAATATCTGTAGCATCTTTTTCCTTTCAGATGTATTGCCCTGTCCCATCCACCAGGTCTGCTCACTTGTGTTCCCTTCTCTTCTCTGTTCTAGGAAGCAGGTAACATAAATCGATCACTAAGTTGCCTGGGCCAAGTAATCACAGCACTTGTTGATGTAGGTAATGGAAAACAGAGACACATTTGTTACCGGGATTCCAAGCTCACTTTTCTGCTACGGGTAATATATAGCCTCTGGAATTTATATGCTGATTGGGGTAGAAACAATATTTGCTTTTTTAAAAGTTAGAACAAACAAACAAAATCTATGTTCTATTCTTCTTTTACATACTTGCAAGTATTAATGAAGAAGAAGCATATGTTTTCTTCCTTATAATTTGGGAAAGACTGTATATTACAGTGTGATATTTAGAGATGTGTTGAAATGTTTGACAGGACTTCCACAATTAGCCTGTGCTAATGGTTGGTAAGACGTTAAGAATTAGATTTACTGTTTCCTACATGAGAGTTCATGGGTTCTTTTCAAGGTGAACAGAAAACAAAGATAGAAGCATTCAAAGACTTCTCTACTGGATACCAGCACTCCCCAGAATTCTGTGAACAGTTATTAATAAAACTACAGTAATATATTTTTGTATTATAAGATAGTACTTTTACATAATATTTGTGTTGCTTATAATGCAGTTTTATTGAAATCACAGCAAAATTTCCCAACCATTCCATCTGTTTTATATACATCGTAAAAGCATGAACTTCTGAAGAATTATATTTTTTCCAGTGCAACACAAAATGCATTGAAACTGGAAGAGAATTGTAGCTGTATGAGCTCTTAATTTCTTAAGTGGTTACTTTTTCTAGGTGATTGTAGTACAAAACAGTACATAAACAGGACCTTTTCTACTAAAGAAAGAGAATGCTCTTGGGGCTTGTGGGCTATTTTGTAGTGCTAAGCTTCCTGCTGTAGCCAAAAACCTACAAACAAAACTACCTTCTGTGTTTTTTAAACAGGACTCCCTTGGTGGTAATGCTAAAACATGTATAATTGCTAATGTCCATCCAGGATCCAGGTGTTTTGGTGAAACACTGTCCACCCTTAATTTTGCTCAGCGAGCAAAGTTGATTAAAAACAAGGTAAATGAGTTACTCAATGTCTTTATTGTTGAAGCAAATATTTTTTTTTTTGTCATTTAAACTACACATCTACAAACGGGGATAGCTTTATTGAAACGCTCTTGTGTTATCGCTAATTGAAATGAATATAACATTTTAAAATACTAAATTTGCTTTCCTGAACATTTTTGACAAATTATTTTTGAAAAGGACTTGTTTGCATTTGATTCTGAATAGAGTGTAACTGCTGGGGACTTGATAATGGCTGATAGTGTTTCTTCATTGCTTGTGCTCTGAGCACTTCATTAGAAAATGTGAAGTGTAAGTAAATCTGTACTAAAAATCAAAGTTGACATGACAGATTTCGATTCAATGGTATTTCAGTGCATTTAGTTTCTATATATGCTAAAATCAAAAAAGTAATTTCTCATAAGTGAATTTTGAAAGTATGTTGACATCCAGCTAGAAACTACTGTCTTCATTTTGAACAACAAAACTAAGCAATATACATTGATCCAGGGCAAACTGTACAGAAAACATTACATTTCTTAATCATTTTTAGCAAAAGTGTAACTTACTGGCTGCTCAGTAAATCGAACATTTACCCATGAATTCTTTCTTTCCTAAGACAAAGTTTTCTTGCTTTGAGTTTTCTCTTATCCTATAAATTATCACAGAATCACAGAATGTTAGGGATTGGAAGGGACCTTGAAAGATCACCTAGTCCAATCCTTCTGCTGGAGCAGGAGCACCTAGATCAGGTCACACAGGAACACGTCCAGGCAGGTTTTGAATGTCTCCAGAGAAGGAGACTCCACAGCCTCTCTGGGCAGCCTGTTCCAGTGCTCTGTCACCCTCACTGTGAAGAAGTTTCTTCTCATATTTAAGTGGAACCTCCTATGTTCCAGCTTGCACCCATTGCCCCTTGTCTTATCGTTGGATGTCACTGAGAAGAGCCTGGCTCCATCCTCCTGACACTCCCCCCTTACATATTTATAAACATTGATGAGGTCACCCCTCAGTCTCCTCTTCTCCAAGCTAAAGAGACCCAGCTCCCTCAGCCTTTCCTCATAAGGGAGATGCTCCACTCCCTTAATCATCTTTGTGGCTCTGCGCTGGACTCTCTCAAGCAGTTCCCTGTCCCTCTTGAACTGAGGGGCTAAATTATAATCCAGTTTCTATTTGTACTTCTTCCTAATTTTCTCTTAAATATTTATGAAAGGCTGTGGTAAATGAAGACACACAAGGAAATGTGAATCAGCTACAAGCTGAAGTCAAGAAACTGAAAGAGCAGCTTGCTCAACTTACATCAGTACCATCTACGCATGATATTTCTGTATCGCAAGGTAAGAATTGGCTGTGGAGGGGAGAGAGAACTTGCTACTTCTATAGCTGAGGGTGTGTTGGAACTTTGCATAATTCATTAAATTTCTCAACAATTAGTGTTTTTGTAGGAACTGACCTACAGAGACAGCATGTGTCTTGTGGATCACATTGCCTATATTTACATCCAGTATTTTGCAGAAGTTGTTAATGTGGTATTTTCTTCCTTTCGTAAGTTTGAGTACTGGGCTATGTTTCTATTATATAATACCTAAAATATTTTTCCAGTTTGTAAGAGGTATGCTGCCCAGTACTTTCAGTAACTGAAAGTTCACACGATTACTTGTATATTTAGGTTGGAAGGGGCACTAAGGTTTTGATAATGCCCATCGAACCTGCATTCTTTTTAATCTCAGGATAGGTTTTGTTCCCCTCTTCTCCTTTTGCCCCTTCAGGAAGATCCTAAGAAGGAAGTTTGACTTTCAAGAAAGATTTATTTTAATGTAAGATGATAATGGGATTTTTATCAATACGTACATTTTTCTTCTAGTAGTTTTTCAGTAGACCATTGTAGCTGCAATACCAATCCTAGCATAGCTGTATATTATATGTACTTCTCGCTGAAATACCCTACCATATAATGTTTGATTACAAGATAGTAAACTTGGTCTTGTAACTCTTGCTGTGTTGCTGAGTCACCTCTTTCCTTACCTTGTCAAGAAAGAGATACAGTTTCAAAAGTTACTACCAAAGTTAGAAAGACTTGTTTAATATGAAGCATCTGTGGTTGAGTTTTCCTAAGGAAAGATTACTTCTCTGGGAGTATATGCATTTAAATAGTAAAACCAAGTCAGTGATTATGTGGGACACTGAATCTGTGTCACTCCCAGAAAACTGACAGAGGGCTCAAAACTGTTGTTAGACTTGTGATAGAGTTCTGAGGGGAAGCAAGTGATAATGCTTAAACACTGAAGAGAGGTTTTATGCAGAACCTAATATAGAAGATGTGTTTAGTCTATACAATTAAATTCTGATGTTTGTAATATTTGATCACACAAAAATATAAAATCAGCTTACAAGGGACTTTAAAAACATGATGGCTTTTTTTAGTCTATTAATCAACTATAGGGTAGTTAGTTATTATACACCTAGATACCATGGTGATTAGTATTTATAAATAATTAGGCTTGCCTGGATGAGGCAAAGAAAGCTATTTTCAATTTCTAAAATGGATTAGTTAAACCCATTTAAATCCTTGTGTGAATAATTTCCTTCCAGTTTAAATCACTAATTGTCCACTTAATTCACATTCATTTTTCTGAATTTCCTTCTTATAAAACAGTCCACTTTTAATATGTGCAGGCTGTAATAATAATGTCAGTAATGTCTGTTATCAAATTAATTTCAGAGGGGTTTTGCATTTTATTAGATATACTCAGCTGAACAAACTGATTCTTTTATTTCAATAAAAGTTCATTGTAAAGTTGTTTAATGCTTGAACAATTTTGTTAATTATACAATTATGTACATTGATTCTGTTCTTTACCAGCACTTGCAGGTGGCTAAGAATTATAGTCTAGACTTCTTTACTGTGGGTATGGACATGATGTTTGTAGAGGAATTACATTGTTCAAAGAATTTACTGAAATTTTCTTTATACAACTGTCATGTTATGTGTGTTGGAAAACCTGATTAACTGGTATTTTTTAAATTTGGCCCTTGGTTCTTTGACTTACCCTATAGGTGCTATTGAAAAAGGGAAAAACAGCATAAATTACATGAACAACTTTATTGAAGCAATGTTGTTCTGGGAGAAGTCGGAAGGTGAGAAGAAGGTAAGAGAGCAATAATATTCCTAAGTGCATTATTCTGTGTACTCTCTGATGGGGGACCAGTGAGCATACTGAAATTGACTCCCTTCATGATTTTTTCTTTGTTTTTGAGTAAAAATACTCTGTCCAAATACAGTAAGGTTTGGTAACAAGGAAACTATTCAAGCGACATTTAAGATAAAATCTTTCATCTCCAATTCAGACAAGCCATAGGCTAGCTTTCATAGTATGTTTAGTTTTAGGGGGTGGATGGGTAGGTTGTTTGGATTTTTCTTAATAAAAATTTTGAAAGGAACAACAAACCTCTGTATCACTTAATTCTGAGTGCATCTCTGAGTGTTTGGATCAACAGTGTTTTTTTGAGGCAAACCTCCCAGTCATCCACATCTTTCTGTGCTTTAGTTCATGTCGTGGTACAGTGTTGGATCATTAAAAATTGATTTTTTTTCTTTTTTGGAAGAAACTGAAGTGAAAGGGATATTCTAGAGGTGCACCTGATGTGCTTCACTGTCTGAATATTTAGTCCATGGGATCGTATTAGAGCTTCTAAGTAAAATTTTTGCAATAAATATAGTATGTAATTTGAGTTCTTGGTATGAGCTGTTGCTCTCTACAGATCTGCTCCAAATGAATGCTAGTCTGTGTATTTACAGAAATTATTGTGAACTGAGTTTTGCATGATTTGTCTGCACACGTATGTGATACATACACCTTAATTTCAATTGTAACCGTCACTTTTCCATTAATCTGTATATGTACTTCCTAAGAATTTATTAGAAAAAATTGCTCAACTAGAAGACCTGTGTGCCAAGAAGGAGAAATTTATTCAGTCCAATAAAATGATAGTCAAATTCCGTGAAGACCATATTGTTCGCTTGGAAAGATTGCATAAAGAAGCCGGTGGAAGTTTATTGCCAAAAGAGCAAGATGATCTTCTCGGTGAATTGAGGGAGGAACTGCAGACACTCAGAGAACAGGCAAGTCTTCTGTTTTTTCCTTTCTAGAACAATTTTGTTTTGAGAAACTAGTTCATATGACAGAGTTCTATGATGGGCGGATTCAAGCTCGTCGGGAAAGATAGTCAGGAAAAGAAAGGATGTAAAGTATTGGCTCTTTACATAAGAAGCATCTTGAATGCACAGAGCTCCCCTTTGGAAAGAGAAGTGGGTGGGCTGAGAGCTTATGAGTTTGCATAAGAAGAGAGGCTAGTAAGGATGATGTTATGGTGGGAGTATGCTACAGGTAACCTGGTTGGGGTTAGGTAGAGGACCATGTTTCCTTTAAGCAGCTCAGTAAAGTCACAAATTCTCATCCTTAAGGGACACTTTTACCTCCATGACATCTGCTGAAAGGCCAAGACAGCCGGATGCAAATAATGCAGGAGGTTTCTGAGGAATAACAACAGAGATGTTAGATGGGCCAACCAAGGGTGATGCTATCCTGGAGCTGTTTGAGGAAGACAAATGGCAAAGTATGTGCCTAAGGCTTCAGGAGAGGAGGCTTTGGGTTATTCAGGGATTGGGATTGGGTAGGTGGTATTGTTTGTGAGGCAGTTTTGAAGAATAGAGAAACTCAAGAGAGAAGGCAGGTCTTTAAAATGATTTCCTCCAAGCACAAGAACATCTCTATACTTAGGGAAAGGGGTAGCAGTTGTATAAGAAGACCAGCTTGAATCAATCTGGATCTCATAACCGATCTCCAAAATGTATGGGGGGGGGAAGTAGTACAGAAGTCAGGACAGGCATTTAAAGGACTACAGAAGCATTACTAGAGCATGCAGGGATGGTGTTAAGAAAGCCAAAGTTCAAAGTTGAAACTGAAAAGGGATGTTGAGGGCAGCCAGAAGAGCTGCTGCTGCTTTATTATCAGTAAAAGAACAGACAAAGAAAATATAAACCCACTGTCTTTTTTGAGGGCAGATTCCAAGGAAGTAAGAAAACATTTGGGAACATTAAACCACTCTAGGGAATACCTTTTTTTTTTTTCCCTCTTCTATTACAACTCAAAGCTCATTAAAGATAGTAGAGCAACGGCTAGATGTGTATAGTGTTGTCTGTAAAATAAAAACTGTTGAAAAAAATACTGCTTTTCACAGATGGAACAACACCCACGAATTGCAAAGTATGCCATGGAGAATCATAACCTCAGAGAGGAGAATAAAAGACTTCGTTCTTTACAGTCAGTCAAAAAGGCCCAGGAAATTGATGCTCAGACCATTGCAGAACTAGAAAAAGCTTTTTTGCAAGCTTCAGCCACAGAGAAAACAACTGGAGGTAAAAATATGCTAATGTGTTTGAACTAAATAGGCTTACCGTATTTCTGTTCTGTGCAAAGTAGTGCTGAAAATGTCTTGATGTATTTTTTTGCTTTCCTTAAAGTGATACTTGAAGACTTTGATAAAACAGGTTTAGTTCATTTTATTCATGTTCAATCTATTGCTATGTTGTTCAAAAGCCTACAAAAGCTTTCGTTTTAGTAAAGCTTAAGATATTTGAGCTGTTCTGTGATTTCAGAGGGTATATATTTGTTCTGTAGGTCAGCATTTATATTCTACCACGATATCAGTGGAAGGCAACTCACTGGCATCTGTTGAAAAGCTGAAAGCACGCCTGCTACAAACTCAAAGCGAACTGGCAAGTTCAAAACAAGAATATGAAGAATTTAAAGAGCTAACCAAGTGAGACAAAACAGTATAGAAATGTCTTTAGTTAAATGTCTTTAATTACTGGTATTGATTTGTAAAAGTTCAATACAGTCTAAGTATGTTCTTTGTGTATAAGAGGACTACTTTATGAAAAACAGGGCATGAACACAGAATCTGTTCCATTTCAACTCATTTACTCCCAGACTAGGAAACACCTGTGAAGCAATCTGCAACAGTGCAGACATTCCTTCAGACTTCTTTGTCTTTCCAAAAGCTCTTCTTGATCCTAAGATGCAAAATGATGCTTCACAACATGAAGGAGTTGCCCATGCCCTGGAATCACCTGAAGTCACCTGCTACCTGCTTCTTGTAACAGGGAGAGTTTGACCTAGAGTTTGACCTTGACAATGTCAAGCAAATATTTTCAGTAACTGGTTTACTACAGATGGAAACAGTAACAGGAACTAGTAGTTGATGGTTTTTCTGGGGCGGAAGAGGGGAGGTTTGTCTGGTTTTGCTTTTTAGTACTCTAAGAATTTAATATAACTTCTTTAAGATTGCAAGCTGGAGTCACTATAAGTGTAGAATCCAAGCATTCCAGAAAATTTTGGCTAACCTGTTAATTTTTGTCTCCACTTTAAAGATTTTTAAGATGATAATATCACCATCTGGAGACTTGTTATTGGAACAAAGACTTAATTCAAACTAGAGAAAAGGCATGGTGTCAATAGTTCACTAATGTCCATTTACTTTGACATCTAAACATGAGATACAGGTCTACTTAGTCCTTACTAACATAGTGAAGAGTTTACTGTCAGTGCTTGAGGCCAGCACAAGATAATGTGGAAGGCCTGAATAATACTTTAAAGACTTTTTTTAAATTATTATTATTATTATTATTATTATTATTTATTAATATACTCACAAGCCAGTGGATAATATATGGCTTAACTTGATCAACCCCATTACTGAAAAATCATGTCCTGTGACTGCACATACAAGAAAAATAATTGCATTTTCAGAGAACGTAATATAAATCTGGAATGCAAAAGGGACGTGATGCTCTTTTATTATTTTTATTTTTTTTAGCTTGTACATAACATTGTTGTTTTGTATTGATTTCAGTGAATCTAGAGTTTAATTCTAGAAGCATCAGGTCCAAAATAATGTTTCTATTTTTGCCTCACCAATTTTTTGGGGCAAATTAGCTTTGTAATGTCCTTTTTGTGCATTCAGGCAATTGTACAAATCTGCTATGTTTTTATTCTTAGATTTGAGTGTGGCAAATCCTATGATCTTCATAAATTATAATGTTATGATCTACCGAGTCTATCAATTCAGCAATACATCTATTGTCCTGTATCATTGGTTAGAAAGGTTTATTCGTATCTTAATATGTTAATTTATTTTCCTGTCCATCCTGTCCTATTTCTATTTTATGTATTCCAAATTTAATGTATGTCTTGCTTTCTTTATAGTACATATGCATTTTTGTTATCAATTGTTGGCATTTTTCTTAGTGAAGTGCAATCAGAGTGCTTTTGATCCTCTAGATTCACACTGGATTTACCTCTCGATTTCACTAGATATTAAACTTGGTTCCAGTTTCAGAGTAACTGGATGCTTAATTTTGCATGCAGGTGATAACTGTATGCTGTAACTGAGTAAGTAGAGCAAAACTGAACAATCCCTGCTAATTTTTCTCCTCTCTTAGCAGTCAGAACTGAAGTTCTACTCTGTTCCCTATGTTTTGTTACAGGTGCTAAAATCACGAGGCAAAGTGATAACATTAAACTGCCAAAAGATGAAATAGTATATTTCATTTTGTCTGTACACTTTGACCTTACAATTATGTCAGTAAGGCCAATGGTCACAGGAACAGCATGTAGCTCTGCAAAATACCTCATGACAATTATTCCTAAATTTCTGTTCAACTGTTGGGTTTCAGTTAAAGTACTCCTACAAGGCAAAATAATCTTAAAAGAGCAGCATTTCCAGAGGAAAAAAAATCATCTTTAAAGGATTTTCTTTAATCCTGGCAAGCACCAGTTCAGACTTCTTGTATAACTGGATAACATTTTTAAAGCTTAAAGCCATATTGGTAGGGGTGATACCACTTTCTCATAAAAGGAATTGCAGAACTCTCAGCTTATTTCCTACCATGTAATGGATTTTTTCTGACACATTTAGTTATCCATCTGCTTTCTTCATTATGCAAGCACAAATAAGCTTCTTAGCTTTTTAACTTTTTTTTTTTTTAAAGTTTTAATACAGCAGTGGTAGCTTTCTTCTCAAAATGATGTATTTCAATGTTTGGCCAAGAGTTCAGTTCTTCAATATGATGCTCATTGGTAGTGCTATAGCTTGTTCATACTGATGGAGAGTTTTTCACAGTATTAAAATACTTCCTAAACAGGAAAAAGCATATGGAACTGGAATCAGAACTTCAATCCCTTCGGAAAGCAAACCAACATCTTGAGAACATTCTGGAGGCAACTAAAGCACACAAGCGCAGAGAAGTCTCTCAGTTGCATAAACTACATAGAGAAACTCTTAAGGTATGAAAATAACGTGTACTTCCAAATTGCATGAGAACATAGGCCTTCATTTTGATGATCCCTTAGCCTAACTACTGTAATCTATATACGATAAACTAGGAATGCTGCTTTTTTGCTTTGAAATATTTCCTAAATGACTGCTACTGTAATCAGATATCAAATCTCAAAAAAGTGTAGTGGTTTAGAACTAACTGGCTTTGAGCATTTTATTTCATTATTCTGCCTATAGAACTGTGAAATATACTACTAGATAGTCTAGTTCCTTTTTGCAGTTAAAATAAAGACTGCTTTGTGATCTTTGGAACAGAACATAACAACTCCAACAAAAGCTTACCAGCTAAGATCTCGCCTAGTGCCACGAATAAGCCCAGAGATTTCAGATTATCATTCTGAAGATTTTCAGTGTTCCGAAGAGATGATGGATGACATTTTTAAAGAGCCAGTTCCTCCAGAGATGAATGAACAAGCATACGAGGCCATTGCAGAGGAGCTCAAAGTGGCACAGGTGAATGTTCCGAATAAATACTGAAGTGTATGTATAACTTTATAATAAAGCAAGTTGGGCATGTAAGTAGCTCCTGCCGAGTATATTGCAATGTGCATGGAAAACTGAAGCATGTAAGGAATATGTGAGCCATCACTAAAAAGATTTCTAATTATATGTTGTATTTAAGAGGGTTTACAGTGAAAATACTGAAAGGGATTTAGAGTTGGATATCTTAATCATATATGGAGCTGAAACTTGCTATGCATTTTGTCTACATAATAGCTATTTACATTTTTTAAACTGTAGTTCGAGATACACAGGATACTTAAACTTTTACTATTCTAGCCTGGTAACTTGTTTCTAAGGAAACTTCCTGATGAGTCTTTGGTGACAACTACATTTGGAACAATACCCAAGCATAATATAGAGTACTGCCTTATTTGAAGAAACCTAGCAAATATTGCTTACCCAGCTTTATACCTTCATTGTCTTGTATCCCTCCCAAAGTGGAGGGAGGGTCTTTTGCCATAGAAGAGTGCTACAAAGTTATCTGAACTACTCTCTAGAACTGGAACTAAGGTCAGAGCAGGTTTTAAAAAATAGAAAAAAAAAAAAAACACCACCTTGTACAACAGCCAAAAATTCCTGAGGAATTTATCCAGTGTTTGTCTACTATTTTGTTTTCAACTCTCCTTTCTGAAGATAAACGCATATCTGAAAACTAAGCACACACGTAAGTGCTTATAGGATTCAGTCTTTGTATTCTCTGATGGATTTCCTTGTGTTCTGGCAGTCTAGTTGGCAATAGGAGAAACCAGCTACTGAAGTTACCAGTTTATTTTTGAATGTTCTGCTTTCTGTTGGTTTAGGTCATTAAAAAAAAAAAAAGTTGACATATTTAATATGCATAGGCTGCCATATGGTGTGTGAGAATAACTGGAAGATGGGTGTTTTAATTTTGGCTGTTTTAATTTTGGGTGTCTATTGTGTCACAGGAGCAACTGAGCACAATGCAGACAAAGCTGGATGAAGAGGAAAGCAAGAATATGAAACTCCAGCAGCATATTAATAAACTGGAGCATCATTCTGCACAAATACAGGAGGTGAGAGAAAAATATAATGTAGGTTTATATTTGAGTGTCTCTATGACAAGGTGATATCTACCGCACTTTAACTACGGTGTCATTTAGTGACGTCAGAAGTGTTACTTGCATTTTGACTTCTGAAAAATTTACTAGCATCATAGCTCAGGACTATGCAGAAAGACAGAGACTACAATTAAAATAACACTGCAGTTTAAAAATAATAAATGAATAGGTTTTGATTCTGAGCCTGCTTAAACTAAAACATAAGCAAATGGACTTTCAAGATGTCTGTGCTTGCTTTTGGACAACTTCATGATTTCTGGAGAAACAGGAACTGTCACCAAAGGACATTTTAAACATAGGAATGCTGAATATATTGCTTGCCTCAGTTGGAACTGAACTGAAAAGTCATTAATGTATAAAATATTTACAAGTCTTCATTAATCAATTTTTTAAATTTAACATAGAAAAGGATGAATAAGGCTTGTACTCTTCCCCTATCAGTCCCATTTCTGATAGATCTGTTTTAGAGTAGATTTCAGCTCTCAAGCTGTGGTTGCTTTTAAATAAGAATAAGGTAACTTCTTCAGTTGTGTTGAAATATGTTTTCTCGGACTTCAACAGATTTCAGATTCACCTACATCAAGTGTTGTGATCAGCTAATGAACTATTCTAAAATATTATTATCGTCACAGGTCTGTACTTAACCTCCTATGTTTCCTTCCATTTAAAATTTTTACTCCTCTTCTCCAGCTTCTTTCATCTGAAAGGAATGACTGGAGTAAAGAGCGCCAGGAGCTACTCGAGCAGATAAAATTGCTTGAAAAACAATTTCAAGATGCTCAAAGCAAGACTGATAGTAAGTCCATGCAACACTGAAATCCCATGTGAAGTTTTGAGGTGTCTTAATGTTATGAGTCAACAGTAGTACATGCTGAGTCACTATTTGGGTTTAAGATGTTAAATGTCACACAGGTTTGATTTAAAATAAATCCGTAATACGTGCAGAATAGCCTTTTCTCTGCCCAGTCTTGCACAGTATACCAGATTGATAATTGTTCTCTGTTGACTCTGATATGAATAGAGTATAGGACACAGTATTTTAAAAAGAAAATATTAGCTAAAAATGAAGGGAAATTCCTCTGCCAATGTACGGAAACACAGTCATTTCTGATGATACCTTCTAGAATGTTTTTGATTCTGCCTATACAGTTCATTTCAAAGTCGTCATTTTATTGACTTTGAGTAGTAAATCCTTGTGTGTGACCTTCAAAGTTAATTCCACTGAAAATGTGTAAAGTTTCGTGAGACTTTCCCAGGATGTTCTGTAGTGTTGCATGTCCTGTATCTAGCAATTTTCCAAATCTATAACATGTAAAATATTTATGTTTTTCGATAGTATTAAAAAGTGAAGTCCATGACCTACGCATTGTCCTGCAGTCCGCAGACAAGGAGCTGTCTGCTGTAAAATTGGAATATAATGCCTTTAGGGAAAAGCAAGAGAAGGAAATGAGTCAGCTTTCTGGTAGACATATGGATGTACAGTTCCAGCTGGACAGCGTCAGGTATGTTGGCAGTTTGGTGCAATGACTTAACCTTTCTTCTGAATGCATCCAGTGATTGCGTTCTTCTTTTCTGCCTTCGAACTGGCACTTTGCATGTCTTACAAGCACACAATAACAACATTAAATGTTCTTTTCTTATTTATTTTTTTGCTGAATTCTTTTCAGAGGCATAATGGAACATGGCAAAACTAGCAGAAAGGTTAATAAATGAGGCTTCCTTAATTTTGGTTTGCTTGTAGCATTTCTCCATTAAGTAGGAGATACCTACAAGCTTTTTGATCTCCAAAAGTTAAGTAAAGCAGCTAAAGAGGCATTCTTTTTTTTCAACTTAGTCTTAAAAATAACTCACTCCTCAGTCTGTTCACATGAAGCAGGTGACAGGACGATGCTGATCTAAAAATACAAGCAGAAAGAAACCATAAAAATAAACTGAAGCTTGCCTGTTGAAGCCTGAACTGTTCACTGTGTTGTATGCAATAATTGACATAAAGTATCATTGGGAGTTGGAAATCAGTGAGGTTTTTAATCATTAGCGTGATTTAGTTGTGCTCTTTCTTTTTCTTTTTTTGGGGGGGTGAGGGGGAGGGGGTGAGTGTGTGGGGGGGACTGGGGGGCTGTTTTGTTTTTGCCTGGAAAGCTCAACTACATTATTACATTATAATAGCTCATGTTTTAGCTGAAGTCATTTTCTTGAGTGATGCATTGTGAGACTGGGAACCTGCAATTGAAATTCAGTGTTGTGGTGTCCTTGGTGCCTTATGTATCAGCAAAAGTACTGACTTTGCAGAGTATGCAGCAAATGTTCTTACTAGAGGTTCTCCATTAATAACATGATTCCTAACACTTGTTTGGCAGTTATTTTACCCCTCTTTGCTTTTCACTTCTGTGAAAGATCAAATTAAATAAGTTTCCAGGGTAACAATTTGGGGAAGTCTGGGTTATTTCCCTTTAGAATATATAAAGGCTTTATATGGGATAAATAACCCAGATATCAGCTAAGCAGGTGTAAGTACTCAGGAATATTCCAATAGCTACAGAGAGTTGGATTTTTTTTTTGTTCAGCAACTAGATAAAAATAAAAAACATGGCTGAACACCATTATCAAGTCACAGTGACTGAAATTTCTGTAGAATTTGGCAAAAAATAGATTATTTGTAGGGGTTAGAAGGGGTACTCTGCCTTCTCTGCTAGTGCCAGTTAAATTTTCTGTGCCTTTCATAAATCTGGGGTTTGAGTGTTTTTTTTAAAGTTCTGTTATAGTCATTTGAAAATAACTACTCTGTGGATTCACTGAAGCTTGTTAAATACAATTGATGGGGGTATTTTTATAATGAAACAAGCTCTTAATACTGTGGGTTTTTTGTTTTGTTTTAATAAAGGCTAGAACATGAAAAGATTCTTGAAGAAAAAGCAAGCCTGCAGGATGACTATGACAATTTGCAGGAAGTAGCAAAATTTGAGACGGATCAGCTGAAGCAACAGCTTGAGGACAGAAAACAAGAAACTGAAGCAATGAAAACTGAGCTTTGTGTAAGAGTCAAAGCTTCTAAAAGACTTTATTATACAGTTATTTATATAGACAGATTGTTTAATTCCTGTTGGTATATCATTGATAATAGGTTCTGCAGTACTAATAGGTTTCCTAGTGATCTCATTTGAAGATATAAGCAGATGTTTTTAAAACTTAGTGCAAGATTTTTGCTAATACAGACTAGAAGAAATAATCCAATAGCATGACGTAGTAGCAGTTTTTTGGGCTGAAGAAATTGCTCTGGAAATGTTGAGGGAAATGGGTTAATTAGTAAAGGAATAAGAAACTGCTTTGGAAAAGAACCCTGATATCTAAATGCTCTTGATCTTCTATGTTAGTGCTGGTTAAAATTAGTTTGCTTATTCCATCTTGAAAAAAAATTTTAAGAAACTGCTTTGTATAGTGGATGTGATCTTGTTAAAATGCTTTATGCTTTTTTGTGGGGGATCATTGTCCTGCAATTTAGTTGATGCTGTCCTTGAAGCCTGTCAGACTGCAATGACTGCAAAACAGCAATAACGTTGCTCAAGGGCTTTTGCAAATGATATTCCCTAGTTTTCTGCAGTGTACACTGTTTGCCTACTCAGCAAGTTTGCTATAAGAGTTCCCTTTCAGTGTTTAAGGGAATACTAACAGATTGAAAAATCACAATTTTAAATTCCTGTTAGTCTAACGTCTTGAATTGCTGGTTAGAATTTGAAACAGCTTCCCCACCCCCAATTAATCTACACTAGAAAATTCTGATTTTTCCTTTAAGGACTTGGATATTGAGGAACATTACAGCCATAGGGAATTATTATCAATGGCAGGTGAAAAGAGCTGATTTCGTAATATAAATAAGATTTCACTTTTGAACTTGTCCAGGACAAAGCTAAACATCTTTTTCTGTTTAAGGTTTTGGTTTTTTTTTTTTCAGACACGTTAGGATCTGTTTAGATTATTCTGAAGGCCTTATATTGTAGCTTCTTATAACAATATATATTTTGATATTCTAGAACCTATTGAAACTCCTGGAAACAGAAAAAGAACATAATCAAAAACTAACATTACAATTACAAGAAGACAAAGAAAACAATTCAAAGTGAGTTTTATTTATTTGTGGCATTTATTTTCATCTGACTTCATCGGTTTTGTCCTATGCTAGGTTTTGCATTCAGAAGGTGACCCTGTTAGTAGATGTATTTTTCCCCACCTGGATGGAGTTAAATATAGAATGGACTTTTTTATTTTATCCAACTTATATTAAAATGAGATGTTGTTCTATTCAATTAACATTGCAAATGTAATTTTATTACAAGTATAGTTCTTCATGTTGAAGATAATTTCCACTACTGGTGACGGTATATGGCTAGTAACTAAACTATTACTCTTATATAATAAGAAGAAGCACATAGTTAAAGAACTCTTCAAAAAATTAAGAGCAAACAAAAATGAACTTATATGACTTGATTCTTGTAAAAGCTCTGTTATGTTCTGATTATATTTCTCACCAGAAATATTTTTTCTCTTCTCCAGGGAGCTCTTGAAAGTACTTGAAAAAGCACAGGTGGAGAGACCATCCTCTGAAATGGTGACGCGGTGTGAGCAGCAGGTACAACAGCAGAACTGAATGGCTAAGTCATGTGATCATGGATTTTTGTGTACATTTATAGCAATTTTGTTGGTGAGCTGACTGTTCTGTAGATTACCAGCAAAATAAATGTAGAATTCTCAAGTTTGATTGTTTTGCTAAGCTACTGCTTAATTTTTCTGGTAAGGTATACAACTTAGTTCCTTCCATTTTTTTCATGCCTTTGTGCTTATACAAAGTATATTTCAAAAGTAATTAACTCTCTCCTTCATAATTATTATTTCTTCTAGGAAGAAAAACTGCAGAAATTGGAACAGGAGCTGGCTGCTGCTGAAGAGATTATTGTTTCTTTGAAGAAGACAAATGATGCAGATAAGGTTTGGGCTTATTTCTCTTACTGATACCCAGTTTTGCAGGTAACTCTATGCTCTGTGGTAAAGTTGAAAGCCCAGAGCCTTTTTATACTTGGTAATTCTGTGATTCTAGGCAATTCTAGCTGTATATCTAGGTAAAATAAATCCTACCATTTACTGGCATGGAGTTTGCAGGATGATAGGAAACTGGTATGCATTCAGAGAAAACAAGTTAACTGAAGGGGAAAAAAAAGAGAGCGAAGTAAAGCTGTCTTCTGAACAAAACAGCCCATGCAGAAATGATGCGCAATTCCCCTGATGATTAATAGGGCCTTCCAGTCTCATGTAGTAATGAGCTAATAGAAGAGGTAAGGAAGGTGATGTAAGAATGTGACTATATTTTATCAATAAAATCGAAACACTTCTACATGAAAAGACTGCTCCAGTGTTTTGAAAGCTTAAATAGCAGAAGTTCCCACAGCACAAGCATTTATGCTGTACATAAAACAGGTATAAGAAATCACATAGTGCTTTTATTATCCAGAATGATACATTGATAAGTTTTGGGTTTTCCATGCTAAAAGCAAAAATTTGACATGTAAGGTCAGAAGAATCTGGTACTGTCAGTGCAGTGATGTTTCTTGAGTGTGCCTTTTTCCTTTACAAACAAATGTAACCTTAAACTATAGTATTTCTATTCTGCTAGAAACACATGACAGCCTGAGACTAAATCTGAGGGCTAGTCTTCTCTTATAATGAACACAGCGCATTAATTAATTCTTTAAATAAGTGCTTCGAACAAAAGACAATGATTTAACAACAATCTTCATGTTACTCATTGACATGTCACATTGGGGGCTCATTTTCAAATGTCTGTTTGAAATTTGGGATTGACAAATTATACACCAAAGAAAGTCCAGTAATAAAAAGTATATATGTGCATATATATTATTTTTGTACATCTATTTTATGTATTTTATACATATATTTTATTTTTAATTAAAAAAATGTATTGGGATTAACTATTTTTTTTATGTTGCAGGAAGTTGTAACTGACTTGATGAGACAGATCCAGGAGCTGAGGTCTTCAATTAATCATAAAACTGAGTCCATAGATGGGCTAACAAGAGAGCTGGAGGATATAAATGTATGTTCTGTCATTTTGAAGGACACGGTGTCGTTTTTCAGAAATGGAAGACAATGACATGTCTTATCATGGGTCTCAAACAGCATAACTTGCTGTAGTGTTTTAGAAGGAAACTTCTTTGTTTTGACATGTTGAAATCTTCTGAACATTTTATGCCTGAGGCTGTCTTGAAAACTGAACTCTTTCCACGTGGTGGGTAAAGAGCAGTGTCTCTAAAGGGACCTATTCATATCCTGTAAACTACACTCAGCTGACAGTCATATTTAGATTTTCTCAGAAATTGGCGATTTGAGACATGAACAACTGAAGCAGAATTGTAAATTCATTTTTAAGCAAGTGAGTTTTCATGTAGCTGAGATGACTATGTTCTATGTCTGAAAACATAAATATGAAGAATTAAAACTGGTTATGTGAATATCTATTAATAAATATGATTAATCTTTATTAAAAAATGTTTGGCTTGCAAACTAATAGAGCAACCCATGGAATGCTTTAGATGCTGTATATGTGCGATCTATAGGTCCTACAGAGAAAATGTTTGTGAGAACAATTTCTGTGTATTACCTGTTTTTATCAATAATGATTTTGATGGTTAATATGTATTAAATTAATATTCTTTTTTTCATTGTTCTGAATACTTACTTTTAATAACATGGTTTGTACAATTTAGCAAGTATGATACGGCACTGATTTAAGTCATTGACACAGATGAGATTTTTAAACATTGAGTATTGTAGTTGTCTTCATAAGATGTGTGATATGCATTTATTTGTTTTACATTTGCCAATGTGCTTTGATAACATGTTTTCCTAAAATGTTCTAAATTTAATTTAATCTTTTTCTTAGTGCAAGTATAATTCTGTTCTGGCTGCAAAAGAAGAAAGCAAAGGAATCATAGAGGATCAGGAAAAGAAGATTGAAGAACTGAGGGAAGCCTTGGAGAGAAGACAAATAGCAGATAATATTGAGGTAAAAACATTTGTGGTGGTGTATTATGATTGTTTAACAGATTAATTGGATGTGTTTTTTGCTTAAAATAGTTGTGTAAAACTTAACCTCATTTTAGTTCAAACTAAAGCTGGCTAGGCTGCTCTTAAAGGAATTTTTAATGAGATACCTGACAAATTCTCTTAAATTATCACATTACTTGACATAAATATTTTATAAGCTGCTTCATTAAAAACCTATGCTAAAAGCTTGGTTTAATTTTGTTAAGGCTGCTGAGGAGTCATCAGCTGAATTTAATGGCAATATTAGATGATGCAGCTGAGAAATTAAAGTAGGTAGAAGAATATATGTTCAATATTCTCCTCCACCACTGCTAGTATATCCAATAGATGCTTTTCTTTACTCATAATTTTAACCGAAAGCTCCACCTGCTGGAAACAGATTTAGGAAGCATGGTTGATTCAAGTACAGCTTTGCTTTTTAAAATTGTATTTTTCTTTTTTTAATTTGGTCTTTCCTGTTACTGCCCTCTCCATTATTTTGGTAAATATGTCCTTCAGGCAAAGCCACCAGTCTGTACTTAGAAGTAATTTCAGATTCTACAAGATAATCAGTCGCATTACATATGTTTAATCCAATCATTTAGCACCAATAAAGTCTTCCAGAGCAGTGTTTGCTTCTCAAAAGCCCTTCTTAAATACATTTCCACTAAGTTTAATAAGCAGATTATCTTCACTAAAAACCATACCTAAATTTGACATTATGAAATCCAAAACCTTCCTTGACAGACAAAATGATCCCATCAAATCTATTCCAAGGTGGCATTTAAAATACCTAGGTATTGTTTCTCCTTCCAGGGTAGCACACTTGATGGAAGTATGATGCCCTATCATTCCTAGAATGAATTGAGAGGTGTCTACACAATAGTAGTGCATTCAAAAGGCTGTAATCATTCATTCAGTGTAGATTAAAATCTATACATTTTTTCTGGTTTCTTATTTACAGAATCGTGTCTCATTTTAAGTATACATTATACTTAAAAACAAAGGTTGATTTCTAAATATCTCCCACAAGTATCTAACTGCAAGTATACTGCAGGAAAGTTCTTGTATTTTTGTTCTGCAGTCAAAACAATGGATAGGGAGAACTTGCCAAAATAAGAAATTGATAGATGAATGCTTGCTACAATTCATGAAGTGGAGGGAAAAGGGAGATGCTTGTAGCAGTTGTCACTGCTGCTGAGGTTGGGAAAACATCTTGAAACAACTGCTTTAGAATAGTAATTGTTTCTTTACTCATCCACTGAATTAAAATAGAGAGACCTTCTGTGTGAAGACTTGCATCATACCACTGATCAGCTGATAAGACTGACAGAGGCCTCTAAGAAACATGATGCATTGCTCCAGTGTGCACAGCAAGACATAACAAAGAAAGAAGCTTTAATCCAGGAACTCAGGGAACAGGTAAAACAAGGAAATACTTCTGATAATTTGCTGCATGGGAGGGAGTTACAGTTAATAACAGCTTCTGGAAAATTTTTTATTTGTAATTTTAGAGTATCTTGTACACAGTACTCCTGAAGAGCAATGCTTCTTCCTGTAAAATTAAAGTAGTAGTTCAAAAGCTTTTGAAAAAAGGCTAGGTAACCTTTAAATATTTTGGAAATGGTATCTGGAGATTGCCTTCCCAATAAAATATTTTTGTAGGGTAAAATTATCAGTGCATATAATGACAGAGTAACCTGATGTTATAAGCAATATAACCTGGGGGTTACTTTCTCCTCTGCTTAATGATATTGTCTGTAGGTAAGCATTATGTAATGGAGATAATAGGCTGCATCATATATAGAGCTCAGAGAGTGATTTGGAGCCTTTGTAGACCAAAAAGCTACATTAAGCCTTTATCCAAACTTTAACTCTAATTGCCATAACTGTCATAGTGTTAATTAATTTATATTTGTGTTGGCAAAAACTCTTAATAGGGATATGTTATTTTTGAAAAGAAGAATCCTTTTATCATGTTGGCATGTTCTCATTGAGGAAATTGTTCAAATCTACAGCAGTGTTAAAATATTGTATCAGATCATGTTTTGAGCAGTAACATTTACAAAGTTCAGGTTAGTTACATGTGATATGTAATATATGCATGCTTTCAAAAAATACTTACGTGCAACTGTTGAATGATTAACAGTTTTCAGGGAAATATATAAAACAATTATGAAAATGAAGTTGAAAGTAATCTAAAATAAAATAACTTGTGTACTTGGCTTGCTCAAAATAGAGATGGCTGCTTTATTTAATATTTTGTGAGTATTATGAGCTAATTTAATTCTATTTGGGATTTCTAATAGTTGGACAGAATGACAGAAGAACTAGAGAAGAGGAAGAACGAATATGAATTCAAAATGAAGCAAATAGATTGCTTTTTTGTGGACTCATCTTCAGTAACATTTCCCCAGGTATGATGACATTCTTAAGAGAAACATTTTCATGATAATAACTATTAGAGCTCATTGCAAAAGACTAATAAACTTTACGGCATGGCTTCAGACTGGGAGCAGAAATGACAATATATCTAAGAATGGTCAAATCCTATATACTTTGTTGGTAACTTTAATGTATTATTGATGATTTTTCTGCTAGGAATTTATTAACTTATGTTTCCAATTAGCTATTAAAACACGTAACCAATGTAAGGGAAACAGTTCTTTTCTAATAGTTTTGGACTTTTTTTGTTTTGCTTTTTAACTTGCCAGTGTCCGAAAACTCCTCCTAATTTTGATGTGAATTTGGCAAAAATCTTAGAAACTCATGAGCAAGAAATAGCTGATCGGAGGGCTTCTGCAATAACTCTGGAGCACCTTGTACGTGAACTGAATGAAGAACGAAGAGCTAAAAATGATGAAATCCTACGGTTAAAGGTACTAGGAGTTAAATTCTACAGGCAATTTGTAAGGTTAAAGTAGGACAGTACAGAGTTCAGATTTTTAATGAGCTCTGCTTCCTAGTCTGGCTATTAATGCAGGAAGGCAGTTCTTGGTCTTCTCCTTACCTAGGCTTGTAACAAATGGCAACAACTTGCTTAAGACATCCATATGTCTCATTTTTCTGAATGACTGAGTGGTTTCCTGTTCTTGAATGTCAAATGGTAACATCATCTTTGCTGATGAAACTGTTCTGACTACTTCTAAATCAAAATTCTATTGAAGCTGTAAATGGAAGGGTCGTGCAGATCTTTGCCAGAGAACGGTGCTTGTTTTTTGACAAATAGTTTTGTGTTCTCTTTTACTCAATAACATGCTTTCCTGAAAATGAAAACAGAAATTTCAATTCGGTATTCAAATAAACTGTTTCCAATCTCACTTGCTTAGGAACAATTAAATGAATTGGAGAACTTGCGTTTGGAAATGCAGATATTGGTGGAAAACAACCGGAATTTACAGAGCCAGCTTGTAGAAGCTCAGAGACTAAACAAGAACAGGTAAAGGAAAAGAAAATAAGAAAAACCTGTCTTAACTTGAAGCAATTAGTACAACAAGCTGAAATGTACAGGTTTTTTGAAATACAATCTTGTGTATTGTTCATGTAATTAGAGATTGATTAAGCCTTTTCTATGAAAATCCTTTACTGACTTGTAAATTTTATTGTCTTTAAATAAAATATTATTAAATGCAACGAAGTTTTATAAAGGAAATGGAAAAAAGATTCTAAAATAATTACACAAGTAGTCATTACAGTATATTATATTGCCACATTACTTGTGCGGTTATGAATTCAGTAGATACGAAATGTCCTAATGAAGACAACATAAGTTTTTATAGTTTTATAAGTTTTTATATAAACTTCAATGTTCAGCTGTTCTCCACACATGTTTTTGAGGGTAAGGAATGAACTTCCTCTGAAAAGATGGCATGCTGCTGTATACCTCAGATGGGAGATTTCCTGAGCTTTGGTTTGAGCTATAACCTGTACTACTTAATTTTCGACAGATCTTTTTTTTTTTTCTGTGGCTTGTCTTTTTTTCTTGGTTTTCTTTTCAATTTTGCAGAGGATTAAATAACCCACTGTTTTAAGTCTTGAGAGAAGAAATATTAATTGGCAGCAAATAATTCTGGTTATTTAATGACAAATCATTTTTAAGGGGCAACTTAGTAGCTGAAGACACCAGTATGCTAATTCAACTCAATGCTTAGTTGAATTAGGAGTTGAATTTTTTTTGCCTATTAAGTTTATAAAAAAAATATTTTCCAGAACTTCTCCCTCTGTTCAATTAAGTATCACTGTTGTCAGTTTACAACTGACTTTTTTTGTAAAATATTTAAAGTTGAAAGAATGCTATTAAACTTGCAAAGTTAAATATTCAAATTAGACGATGCTGTCATTGCAGGTGTCTGTGCAACTCCAATTTGTCCTTGCACTGTGTGTTATATAGTTATCTTCAATTATTAAGTGGTTCATTTGTGGAAAACATTTTGTGCAGTAGACGTGTTTAGTGGGACAGATCAGGTGGGATATTGAGCGTCTCTGGGGCCTTCTCATTACTTTGCAACACAAATGTGAAAGTCCGTTGTGAATGAATGCCAAAAAAAAAAAAAAAAACCACAAGCGTTACATTGCCTTGAAAAACTCAATTCTGTGGTTTCATTTTTGACACAGCTTTTAGAGTAGGTAAGTTGGACCCAATTTTTCAGGGAAAAGCATTACTTTTATGTTCCTCATTTGCTGGATTCCTGCATTTTGCAGTTTCTGTGCAAGTAAGCACTGTCAGCTAATAAAACATATACCTCAATCCTGAAGTTGTCCAAAATATACAGTTGCAGAGATATTACATTTTTATTTGTTTTCATTAAAACATCAGTTTCTCTATACTCTACCAAAGGTAAATGTGATGTTCTTTTGAAATCTAAAAGTTTAAACCTTTCTAGAGTTGTTTATGATGATCAGTATTCTGAGGCTGAACATGCCTCAAGACAGCTACGTACATTACTGGTTTAATCTCGATAAGCTGTTGTTCTTACAACTGGTTTCCTATGTTTGTGAAAATCTTTTCTTATTTTTTGGACTTCCCAGTGATCAGAAATATACTGATGTTCAGCAGCTCAAAGAGAAAGAGGAGGAGATTGCTGAAGAACGACTGGCCAAGGTACATTACCCTTTTCATGTAGTAGTTGCTGTTGCCCTGTTGTGTAGTATTACTCATCATATTTTCTTCTATTTCATGCCAGTGAAACAAACATTTATTGTTAGTGAATTCTAACAGATACAGAGGTGGTGCTCACATCATAAGGTTTCTGTCTTGGTCTAACTCCAATAAACTGTGTGTCAGATTGCACAATAAGCAAAAACAGATTCAGATCACTAAATCTGACTCATCTCCACCAAGTTGGAAAGTGAAGATTGTGTCACTTGCTAATATCAAGGCTCTGCCAAGGGGAAGCTGATGTCACAGTGGAGGTTGCCATGGCTCTCCCAGGCAGAAGAACCTCCTGTCAGAGCTCTGCTGTGTATGAATGGGCAGAGACATTGCTGTGGGTCATTTGTGCTGGCATGAAATGGAAATTTGTGCATATAGCTAGGAGCTGAATTTACAGTGAATGTTAGAGATGTGAATTATTGGGTAATAAGATGATTTTGGTAGTGTTTGGCATAAGATGTTTTGCATCAGGTAGATAAATCATTTTAAATAAATAAATACATATATATATGTATATTTATATATATATATATATTCACACACTTTAAGCATTATGAATGTAACTAATATTTTGAACTTTTACAGAATAAAGCAATGGAGGAGATGCTGAAAATGAAAGCAGAGTAAGTTTAATATTACTCATTGAACCGGAGACTTACATTAAATTAATTAACACCAAAAAGGTATATTTAAGGAATAGTAGTCCAAGATCTGAAATTATAAAAGATACATTTTAGAAATGTTAACACCTTTACAAGACACATTGAGTTCTTACTCTTTTTCATCAGTAGGTGGTGGTAGCACTTGTAACTATGTTTTCTAAAAGGTTCACAGTTTATCAGCAAATACTCTGAAATAGGTGGAACTATAGGAAAAGCTTAGGTTGGAAGGGACTTAATTTTGAAATTGTTTAAAATGATCTATACCATAGGATTTTGAATGCGTCTATATGCAGTGACTTCTAAGCACATTCCTTTTCAAATGAAATTGAAATACTGTTCATTTCTTTACTAACATTGTAAATATTTTAAATTATAAACTTCATCTAATTGTTTCTATGCTATTTGTTGGGGGTTTTTTGCACTTCAGCTTGAATAATGAGAATTATTTATTATGAGAGGATTCCTAGACTGTATTTGCACTCATGTGCAAGAAGTCCTAGAAATTCAAGTGTTCCGCACCAAGGATGGATAGTAGTCAAGAAATAAAATACTGAATTAGTAGATAAAAGTTAGTTTGAAAATGCTGTTCCTATTATTCTTAGCCTAATCTGTATTGCTTCATGGATTCAATAGTGGCTGAATCTCCTAATATTTGGGTTAATGCCGTTTAAAGGCATGCTTTCTATGTAAATAACTTTTTTAAAGGATGAAGATTATTTTTATGAACACAGTCATTTCAAAAGTAATTCATACTAATTTTTCCTGAAGCCCTAGTGTCTTGGGCAGTGGTTATTTTGCTATTCAATGCATTGTTTTTTCATACCTGTCTGGTCTTCGAAATGCGCTTTGTAATAGTGTTACAGTGTCTCATACAAACAAATAATGTACAGAGAGGAAAAATAAATTTTTTTTTTGTCATCAAGGAAATGTTTTGACAAACATAGGAAATGAATATTATTTTCATACAGTTGGCCTTAAACATCAGGCTTTAGTGAAGCAAAACTGATGACAAAAATATTGTAATTTATGCAATACTTGAATGCAAAACTACAATTGTTGATATCAGTAGACCTGCTGCTAAGTTTGCCGTGGTTTTTAATATTCTGTGAGACTGATAGAATTAAAATATTTTCAGCAGACAAGACATCTATTCAAAGTGGCAGTCCTTATTCTGTTATCAGGCCAAATAAACTTGGACCATCTCTGTGCTGTTGAGAGATGTTTCCGAGCAAAAATGGTATTAGGGAAAAGCCATACACAGACAAGTAGTTTAGGGGAAACTTGAACAGCAGCAGAGTTCATCGAGCAAATTTACATGCCTTAGGTGAATTCTAGGTTATCTTGCAGACTGATTCTATTTTCTGTTTCATGAGTGGAGTTGTATGTCCTGGACTGGAAACAGCCACGCTTCCCAAAAAGATCAGCTTCAAAACATCGCCTCGTTTAAGAGGGAATATCAAACACAAGAGTTGTGAGGCAGGATGTAATTTTCCCTTTTGCTAGCACTGAGTTCTAGGGAAAATAAATCCTGTCAAAAGGGTATCTTTAAAAATCTGCCTCTGGCTGACATAGTATTTCATCAAGGCTGACATAGTATTTCATTTGTATGCCATTTATGTTGATTTTTGAATATTTTCTGATGCTTTTATATTGGCAGATTAGAAGAGACCAAAAATACTCTCAGAATCAGGGAGAATATTTGTCTTGAAATGACGCTGGAGATGGAACGAACAAGAGCTTTGGAGCTGAAAGCATTTCATGAAAAAGAAGAAATTAGATCAAAACTGGAGGAAACGTATGAAGAGAGAGACAGAATTGGAAAGGTTATATATGTATAATTTTTGTCTTTATGGTAAAATCTTATTCAGCAGGGGTAGAGCTGTTGCTAATTGGACAATATTCTGAATAAGCAATCAAAGGCTGCCTCTGAAAATGTTTTGTTTTACAATTTAGTTATATTTGTAATGCTGTTTACTAGTGCACTGGTAAAACACTGGTGGAACTCTGGGTACAGAACTCAGTGTTACAATTTGTAGTACAAATCAAATGATGCATTTGCCCTTTAGGGGCATCTAGTATAGTATCCAAGGAGACATACAACAAATCTGTGTTGCCTGGACAAAGGAACCCTTGCATCATATGTTACAACAAAGTTAAACGTTAGTATGTTAATCAGATCTAAATCAGCTATTTCTTCTGAAAAGGGAAGGAGGGTCTAAAGCTAAAAGATGTACACAATGTATTTATTAATTACAGGAAATGGACTTGCTGAGGAAGCAAGTTGACTCTCTTGCTGAGGAGAATGGGAAATTACTTGGTCATCAAAACCTAAACCAGAAGATTCAGTATCTTGTGAAATTGAAGAAAGATTATGCTAAACTTACTGAGGTAAGTTTCAGAGACTACAATACAGATGGAGTAATGGCATGATGTAGAGGAGAGCAAAGTGTTGATGACAGAAACTAGCATTCTTGCTCTTCTCTTTGAGAGTAATAGATACCTCTGATTTTATACACCTGTGTAGGTTGTGGCTGGGCTGTCTCCTCACAGGCTCCCAAATAAGAATTACCTTTTTATTTCCTCAAGTGTTTAAAACACTTGAACAAATAGAGATATCATTTATTTAGAAATGTGAAAGAAGTGTGTATCATTTCCTTAATACCTACATAGTTCTAAATACTATTTTTTTCTGTTTTACAGGAGACTGAAAAACTACGAGTTGAAAATGCTTTCCTGAAAGAAACTAAAAAATGTAACATGTACACATCATGATCAGCTTTATATATGACACAAAAAACCCTGCAAAGCTGTGTGTTTCAAGTGTACAGCATAAGCAAAAGCCAGTTGCCAAACTTGACTTTTGCTGTTGTCCCTGAATGTTGTCTGTACTCAGAACGATCGAGTAGTCTTGGGATTTATTGTTGGTAACAACTTTTAGTGAAGAATTTTACTTAAACTAAGTGGGCAGCTCTCACTGACATATTAATACCTTCCTATTTGAAGGGGTTCTGTAACTCTTCAAAAATATGATCTTGTATCGGTGCTGGAAGATAATTCCTTGAATTTTTTGTACCTTGTCAAAGAACAGCTTTCTCTCTGGGAACATACCTGGAATCTTTATTCCTTTTGCGCTTTTATTAAGATTCCTGCTGAGATCTTCTAAAATGCTACATTTTCTACCTGAGCTGAATTTTAAAAAGCACCATTTCTTTGTGATTTTTTTTTTACGTAAAAGTAGGATGTTTGTAGTGGGTTAAAATTTAATAATTGTTAATACTTATCGGTTGTTTACATATAATTTGCATATTGGAGTTTGTTCAATAAAGGAGGAATGTGAACTTAATAACGGATTTGTAAATAGTACTGTAAATATATTTTGGCTTTGTATTCTTCTCTTTCTCTAATTTGAAATTAAAATGCTTTCAAAAACTGTTTTTCCCCGGTATAAAATTCTAGCAGACTTTTATATTGGCATTGTAGGAAATGCTTTCTAAGTATTTTGCAATTATTTTCTTATCAAACAGAAGATAGAAAGGTTAAGAAATAAGATCTGAAAATATGCAAAACATTTTAGGAGTATGGTATAAGCTCATTTAATTGCACTTAAGGTAAAGAATTATTGCAAAACCCCCATCTATACAGTGATATCAAACACTTGTTTGTACTGTTTTTTACAGTCAGTAATCCCAGCCTATTTTTGGCTACTTTGTACATTTCTGTGTGTGCCTACATGTGATGGGGCAAAAGAGAACAAAGATGTGTCAATTAAAGGGCAGGATACTTCCAGTAAATTTCTTTTGTATTTGACCGAGGGAAACAGCATTTCTCCCAACTCATCTATGGATTTTAGTCACCTAATGCTGCAGGGTTTTGTTTTCCACTTGAACTAGAAGTCACAAGCTAAGCTTACACTGAAGAGTTTATTTGCTCTGTAGACAAATAATAGCAGATTAACGTGGATTACTAGCAATCTAATTCTAGAGATAAGACTGTGAGAGGGTGTCCTGGCTCGCAAACCTTCTGTGCCCTATGGGCTATTGTTGTAAACCCAGAAGATGGCAAAAACAAAGCTGCCCCAGTACAACCGTCTGTCCTATGTTACTGTCCCTGAGCTGCTTCCAGGCAGAGGCTGTTTTCTGCCAGCCGTCCTTCGGGGGCAAGGCGCGATCTCTGCTGGGACACCGTGGCCGTGGTACCCGCAGAGCACGCCTACCGGTGAGCATTTCTTTGTGTCGGGTGTCTCTAAAATTGTTCCGGTACCGCACCGTTTCCCGACACAGCCTCTGCACGTAACCAAACACCGCACACGCGCCTTCCTCCTCCCCCCTTCCGAGCCCCGCCCGGCGAGGCGCAGGCGCTCCGGGGAGCTGCCGGGGCGGCGNGCCGCGGCGAAGCTGGCGCTGGGGGCGCGTCCCCTGCAGGGCGCCGGAGGCTGGGTAAGGAAGGAGGAAATCAGGGCAGGGCGAAATGGCTTCCGTGAATGGGCGCGCGTACTTCGTACGGCCTCTCCCAGCCAGCTCCCCACTGGCGTTATTCAGCCATTAAGGCTGCTTCTGAAAAAAAA
>VXAA01003989.1:1268315-1320815 GCA_013399115.1 Anseranas semipalmata
CAACCACGGGTTCTTCCTCGTGCCGAGAAGTTCTGGGGATGGTGTCGGAGAGCTGCGTCGCGGCTCACCGCTTCAGGGAGCCTAGCCTTGCAGGTGCAGGAAGGCCGAGCAGCGCGTTGTGGTGGCGCAAACAGGCTGCGAGCAGACTGAGGCAAGTTCGCTGCTGTGGGGATGCCGTAGGGAACATCCGGAGCCAAACCCGACTCCGAAGGCCCCTTCGCAGTGTTTTTATGGCAGTCCTGCTTTACAAGCAGGGTGTTAATTCACTTGAGTATCAAACATCTGTTCTCAGCCCTTCTCCGTCTCCGTTTCGGCTCACTCGTGACGAGCAGTGAGGAGTGGAGCAGTCGCTTTGCACTGTGCTGCCCATCCGATGTGCTCCTCCGGCGAGCTCTCGGTCGGCTGTTCAGGGGGATGATCTTTATCGGGGTGGTGTTTCTCAAACCTCACTGTGTGAAAGGTTGCACAGGGCTGCTGGCCTTTCACCTTAAAAGGCACAGTGTCCTTACCTGCACAGGTGAACTCTAGCACAAGCACAGCGAAGGTGGAGATGCACAAAACATGTTGTGTATGGGAGACATGCCGAGGTGGACAGCATAAGCGTATCATGAAAACACGCCGGGGAAACTTGTTTAGACAAAGAGCAGGCATTGTTATTTATGTGGCAAATGTACATTTGGACTTGAAATTCAAAGGAGAACCCACAAGAGGAAATATATCTGAAAAAAATCCAGCCCTGTGTCAGGAAAAGAGAAAATCAACTTGTGTGTTTATTGGAGATGGTTAAAAAACAAAAACAAAAAAACTCAGTACTCACCGATCCTGTTGATCCTTTGTGATATATCATAATGAGTGGCAGGAAGAGGAATCAAAAATTTTAAATCCTGATACTCTCTCTGATCCCCCCAAAAGATTTTGCATTGCACTGACAGAAAAGTGAGCATGGAAGTACTGTAAATGTTGACAGCATCTTTTCTGAGTATTTTTCTCCTTTGAAATTTATAGAAATATTGTCCATTTATCGATTTTTTTGAAGGTGACATGACAAAGTGAGTCCATGAGGAGGAGTATTGCCAGCAAGTCAAGGGGGGTGATTCTTCCCCTCTGCTCGCACTGGTTGAGTGAGACTGTGTCCTGTCCAGTTCTCCCCAGTACAAGGAAGACGTGGAGCTACTGAAGGAGGTCCAGCCAGGGGCCATGAAGATGGTGAAGGGTCTGGAGGACCTCTCCTGTGAGGAGAGGCTGAGGGAGATGGGACTGTTCAGCCTGGAGAAGGGAAGGCTGAACAGAGGACGGAGCCAGGCTCTTTCCAGTGGTGCCCAGTGCCAGGACAAGAGGCATTGGGCACAAACTGGAACACAGGAGGTTCCCTTCGAACATCAGGAAACACTTTTTCACTGTGCAGGTGATGGAGCACTGGCACAGGTTGCCCAGAGAGGTGGTAGAGTCTCCCTCCTTGGAGACTCAGAAGCCATTTGAACGTGGTCCTGGGCTTCTGCTCTAGCTGACCCTTCTTGAGCAGGGAGCTTGGACAAGGTGAAGTCCAGAGGTCCCTTCCAACCTCAACCATGCTCCAATTCTGTGATTGTTTAGTTTTTCTGAACAAATTGGTTCCTCCAGTTACTTTTCGGGTCCACTCTAGGTGATGATTATGAACTAAATTAATCAGCCAAGCTGTAAAACTAACAGTTTCAAGTAAATGACAGTTTTCCTAGTAGCTTAAATTGTACAGGACCATAGACACTTAAACATTTCAGAGGGCTCACTGATTGACTCCTGTGTGCTTGCTACAAAGGCATTTCTGCAGAGCAGCCACAAGGCAACAGAGGCTCAAGTTTTGTGTTTGAGGAAGAACTACAGAAATCTAATAACACACCTAAGCGAGCAGCCATCGCTTGTACAGCACGGAAAGTGGCAGCAAATGTTAAAAATATGTTGACACTTCTAAGAGGTTGTGACGTAGAGTAGCAGGATACTCGACAGCAGCACAAGGATGGATTTCCAGTCAGACGGATGTGTTGTGGTGGACCAGCCTGAGGGCGACCTGACCACAAGGGGTCATTTCACTCGAACAAAACCTTTTCTTTACTTTCCCCTCTGCCCTGCCAAACTCCGTCTAAATTTACTTCTGCCACTTCATCGGTGGTTCTGGATTATCTGAAATGTACACTGAAATTAATCTCTTCTTAGAAAAGCAATCAGAACAGTAATCTTTGACTCACTGGGCTGGCTCTGCTGAGCCCTTGGCAGGGGAGGAATTACACCTCTGTCCTTCCTTGTGGGGAGCACCTGGGGATGGTCCCATCTCTGCACCTGTGTGCCATTGCAATGACTGTCCCTCTGCCTGGGACACAGAGGGACTCCATCTCCCTCTGGAACACCTTCCTTCTTGTGTGCCACCTCCAGAGCATGCTGCAGCTGATTTCCTTGGCTCTGCAATAGAAGTTCAGCAATGGGTTCAGGGTGGCTTTTGAAGACAGCGTAGCTGCTGTGATGGTGGGAGCCACGTTCATTCCACCACTAATAGACTCACGGAGTAATTCAGGTTAGGCAGGACCTCCAGAGGTCTCTGGTCCAACCCCAGCAGGGCTAACTGGTTGCTCATGGCCTTTTCCAGTCAAGTTTTGAATACCCATAAGGTTAAAGAGCCCACAATCTGTGCTTCAGTGTTTGATCACCTTTGTTTTTCCTTGTATTATATCAGCATTTCCCCTTTCCTAACCTTTACTTGCTGCCCCTTGTCAAATCCTAACACACCTCAGAGAAGAGCCTGGCTCCACCTTCTGTACACCCTCTGGTGGGTAGTTGGAGATAGTAACAAGATCTTTTTATCCTAAGGCCCTTTTTCCTAACAGTCTGCCTCGGTAGTCTCCTTCTTGATCTGAAGAAGAATATACTGAATTTAGGTAAAACATGGAGAATATTTTTCCTGTCTTTGGGATCTGCCAACCCACTATAGGCATATGTGGACACGCACAGCTGCAAGGTAGAACTGCCTGTAACCCAGGCAGAGGGTGAGGCTAGGAATAAGGAGCCATCATCAAGGGAGGCAAACGCCTCCGTCTCCCTTGTCAGCAGGCAAACCCCGTCCCGCAGTGAGCCATAACACGGCAGATTTCTTCCTCAAAGGACCGGTAGCATCTGGGCACGGCTGGCCCTGCGATCCCTCTCAGCAGGGTTTGCCAGGACGGCGGCATGTCGGTGTGAAAGGCCTCGTGCCGCAAAGTGCTTGGCAGGTGGGAATTCTTTACTGTGGCCCTGATAAAGTTGGAGGCCGTTGCCACTGATGGGGCAAAATGAGGCCAAACGCATGAACTCTGTGGGGTGGGGTTAGCTTTGGAGAGCTTGCGCCAGCCATCGAGCGGGGTTTTGCTTTATGGCCTTTTCCTATGAGTTTGTACTTGCTTCAGAAAACCCAGTGGCCTGCCCTGGCTGGTGGTTAATAATGTCTTCTGAGAAGGAGCACAAGGTGGCTGGCGGCCTCCGGTGGTCAGGGCGGCCCTTCCTGCGGGGCAGGTGCCACCCAAGCTGTGTTTGTGGGTGGCTTCACACCTCCAGTTCCGTCTGCCTGGAGGTTGATCCCACAGCGGCCTTTCATTGACTGAGGGAGGCGATGGGCCGTGAAGGCACGATCACTACGGGCTGAGGCAAACCCTTGCTTTTCCTCGCCTTCATGGGCTCCCTGAGTGTTCACAGGAGTTGTTCTGCCTGTGACATCCTCCCCTGGTGCCTTCGCGTCAACTGTACAACACCTGGGGGCTGGGGAGATGGCCACAGCAGCTAGAACTGTGGATGTGGGGGAGACTGCAAATGGTAAAGACTTTTTAGGCAAAACTGTGCCCTTTTTCCGGACTGAGGCTGTTACATGTCTTGTCAGGTCACCTAAGGAGGGAGATCTTTCTTGAGAACCTGGTTGGCTTTGAAGGCCCTTGAGTTCAGAGTTCGTTTCATTGCTGTTAAATGCTGAAGCTCTCAGTAAATCTGCTCTCCAGAGAACATGCAAAATAAGGCATGAAGTCTCACTTTCCTCTCAGAGGGCCCTGAGCTGCCCTTACTGCAGCAGTCAGGTAGGCCAGGTCAACAGGAGGCGGTGAGGACCAGTGGTTTGGGACCACACAGACCTCAGCCCAAATACACGACAGATCCTGGACCGTGCACAGTGCTGGCACATACAGCTTCTGCATTCCTCTCTGGCAGGGATGAATTTGACCCTTTTCCATACATCTGGTGATGATTGAAGGGCATTTCACTGGATTGTGTGTGCACCGAGTCATGAGGTCAGGAGCTTTCTAGACTTTGCTTGCTGGCATGACAGCTGCTGTATGCTGTCCTGGCACTTCTCAGCTTGTAGTCTGAGGCTGGATTCATGGCAGGACGCCTCAGAGTCACACTCCATCCAGAGCCGTTTTCCTGCTTCTGTTGTCTTCTGTGATTTAATGTATTCATCTTCATGTAATACCATCTGTAACTCAGTTTCAAGCCCATGCCATTTGGTTTTGCTCCAAAGTGCCCATGAGATCGTGAGGCTGAATATGCAGTCGGTGAAAATAAGTGGGTTTTCCCCTTTTGTCCTACAGCTGCCTGTGCTGCTTCGCGTAGGCTGCATTGGCTTGGTGTGCGCCTGCAATGCAGTCATGTGGACGGTCTTTGCAAAAGCCCTGCGACTCTCCTCCTCCTCGGCTACTGCCTCTGTGACAACAACAGCCTCCAACTTCATCTCTTCGGTGAGTAAATTCATTCCTGAGGTGCTGAAGTCTAGAGGAGCACAGTGATGTGGGAATGGTGATGCTGGCTGCAAAGGGAGATGTAAGTACCCGGGCACAGGCAGCCGTGAAATAATTGTATCAGCCCTCAGCTGCTCTGCCTGTTCTTCACACAGAGGCTGTAAGATTTTCTGGGTGGTGCAGGAAGAAGCGCATTGCTGCCAAGCACCATACCTTGCAGCAGCTATAACATGTAATGAACTTTTCTAATTGCCAGTGAGAGCTGGGGCTGGGAGCGTTGCTTTCTTTTGCTTTAGTGAAACCTCACTTGTGACAAGCAAAGCCACCCTAACTGTGTGTGAGAATGCACTGCCTCTAAGTGACAGTAGGAGAATTTCTGACCCACAGGTTTTTTTCTGCTTACATTTCACTCTCACAAGCTGTCAATCTTGTTTCTGTGCTCCAGTGCTTCTCAGCCAGCTCACAGCCTTGTCCAAAACGCTCTCAAGTCAGAGGAGCTGTGTTTTTACTGACTGGAGTGGAGACCTGGCTTCTGAGAGGTGCTGGGAAGGCAAAAAAGCATGCATGCAGCTGCCAAAATCCTGACTGGGGACCACCGTCTAGCTGCGCTTCCAGGCTGGGTGATGCAGTAGGTCGTCTCTAGCATCATCATCAGCTGTTTCTTGATGGTGGTCCCAGCAGGAGTTTTCTCAAGCAAGTTTTCCTGGGCATGCTCTCCCAGCAGAAGTCCTCACAGCCCTGGGGAGGAGCTGGCAGCGCAGAAGGCTTTGGGGCAGCTCAGCCCGGCAAAGCTTTGTCTCTCTCTTTTCCTTCAGGCCATCCTGGGCAAGCTTCTCTTTGGGGAGTCGTGGACACCTCTGTGGTGGGTTGGCCTCGCCATGACGCTCTGCGGCCTCGTGCTGCTGCACACCTCTGCGCCCTGTTCAGCGCTGCTCCCAGCAGAGAAGAAGGAGACATGAGGGTCTTTCCTCTTTCTCCATTGTCAGCCTGGATAACACCTCAGCTATCGCCACTGCCAAGTCCTAACCAGATCCTCAACCCGTGCACCTCCTCATTCTGTATTGGAGCCAGCCAGGTGCTGTCAGACTTGCTAACCCCCCTTGCACGCTTCTCTGTTGATTTGCAAAGTCATGCACATCACATCTTCTGTGTTAGGCCAGTGCAGCCATTCCCAGGTGCCTGGTGGAGGTGCGGGAACAGCAACTACCTGGAAGAGAGCTGATCAATTCTGAGTCAGTCGTCTGGAAACCAGAGCCAGAAGCTTATCAGCCACCCCTCCTCTTCACACCCTGCGATGATGGAGCCTTCCCAGTTCAGGGACAGGAAGTACAAAGTAAACATGGTGGCTATGGAAGGTGCCCGTGCATTGGTACTTTTCCATAGGAGGAACTATACCGAAATGGAATAGCAAACAGAAATAGGTGCTGAAGACCATAGACATTTCTGCTCTGCTGGTGGTGATTTTCCTCACTGCCTCTTGAAGAGGCCCATGTTCCCATTGCCTGGGAGATGGTGGAGCATTCCACCATCCTTCAGCTTCCCCTGTCACATACACCTTTTAATTTGCCATTTACATCTGATGCCTGTAGTTCCCTCTTTCCCATTCCTGACGTGTTACTCATTGTAAGGTGGTTGCTTTTTCCTTTAACTTCTTAACCAGCTCTGATTTTTTGATTGCCATTCCTGGTTTGTGTAGGTCAAACTGTAATTTTGGGAGAATACAGCGTGAGCAGTCAACTATTTTCATTAAGAGTGTCCATGTTCTACGCATCCCTCTCCCCACTTAAGCTGATGATTGCTTTAAGTAAAAATGGAGTTTCTCAAGCAACATTTTTTTACACCTCTGTATGATACTGTCTTCCATTTGTGCAATGTAATTAAATAGATCACTGGTACCCACTCGTGCTAAATTTTGGGTGAGTGATGTCTCTTCGTTGTCAGAATGACAACGTATGCCTATCTGCACGTTACATGTGTCAAGAATCATCCTTTCTAAGGTGTTGGCTTCTTTCCCCTGCCCGCACATGCTTGTTTTCCTTGGTAATTTCTTACTGCAATCCTAATAAAGAATCATAATGATGCCTTAAAAATGTATGCATCATCCTGGTGATACCACTTGTTTGCTCTGGGCTTGCCATGTTGTCCATGTCTTCTTGTAACTGCAGAAAGTGAGTCATGGTTGTGGCATGTGCAGAAAACCCCAGGACACGTTTGTGTGAGCCTTATTATTGGAACCTGTCAGGTTTGTCACAACTGACAGACTGGCTCCGTGCCCAACAGGATTGTAAAAATAGACTTGTGGGTGGAAATGCCACTGGAGTTGGGTTCATGCCTTTTCCTTCTTTATATCAGAAAGCAAAAAAGTCCCCGTCCCCTTGCTATAAGTCCCCTGCTTCAAGAGAGCACCCAAACTCCTCGCGTCTGCCACCCATGTCCTGAGAGGTGCAATTTGCTTTTCCCCTTGGTGTGCTCATAAGTCTTTCCCTCCAAAAAGAGGAATTGGCAGGAAAGGTAGCAGAGTGCTCCCAGTGCCTTCTCTCCATAAACGTGGAGAAGGCTCTTTGGGTACCGGCAGGGCTAGGATGAGTGGGACACACATCCATATGCCTGGGAAGCAGGGCCTTGTTGCGTTGAGGGACGGGCAGAGAAGGAAGTGTTTCTTGTTTGATTAGGCTGGCTGATACCTGGCAATGGTTGGGTTTGAATTGGTTTAATTCACATGCCTTGGACCAGCAGAAAGGCAAACATTGGCCAGACTCAGTCTGACATAGGGTCTGTCTAAGCTGCTGTGACTCAGGGCAGAAAAAGGGAAGTTGCTGCAGCTGAAACAGCAGCAAGCCCGGAGCAACCACAGCTCCTACATGCCTGAGGCCCTCCGCTGGAGCAGAAGACAACTGCCAGGAGCGCACGGAAACTAAGACCCATCATCATCCCTCATCTGCCTGCAGAGGTGACAACCAAGAACTGTATATTTCCAAACATATGAAGTCTCATATGATGCAGAAATAACGAAGGCTGCGAGCCTGATTTGTTTGCCCTGGTGAGTCACTTTGAAAGCATGACTGACTCGCAGCCAGCTGTAAGCTCTGGCCACCTTTGCACAAATGGCCAGAGAAGGACCAGACTCTGGTGGCGGGTGAGATTTCTGGCCCACGGATAGCAGAGGGGCCTGCTGCACTGTGCGATGCATCCACCTTGCGCCTTGCCCCCTCGGCCTTGGCTCAGTGCACGCTGTTAGTCAAAAGCAAAATGTGGAGTTTAGGCCATATCCCGCCAGGCTCAGCAGAAACTGTAGCCTGTTCCTCATCTGGGATTGCCCACAAGCAAGGACCTGTACCAAATGGGAGTCAAGCTCACTTCCAAGTCCATTGCTGGGGCACAGGAACGAGGAGAGGTTTATTCTTCCCTTTACCATTTGAACTCGGTGGTTAATTTGGCTGTTGTCTCTCCTCCTAACAAACCTTTTGGAAAGTTCTTTTAACACAGGTTAGTTCAAAACTGCCATTTCCTTATTACAGCGTCATTGTTGCATGTCAAGGTCTAGGAGATGTTTGTACACCTGCAGAAAGCATGGGCAATGTTTTACTTTCGTGATGCTCATTTTAAGGCAGAAGATAAACTAGGACTGTGAATATGCTGTCCAAGACTTCATAAATACTTCAAGCTGGGAATGGAAACCAGGTTTTTAGTTCCAACAGCTGTGGGAGGGAAAGATCGCTGAGCAGGGTGCGTTTGGGGGGCTGAATTCTTCTCTTCTGTGTACACAGTGTTTGGCCCATGTCTGCTGCCAGTACCTGTCAGCACAGGGCCAGGGCTGCAATCACTGTGTGACCAAATGGTGCCCCATCCCTGGAGGTGTTCAAGGCCAGGCTGGATGGGGCTTTGGGCAACCTGGTCTGGTGGGAGGTGTCCCTGCCCATGGCAGGGGGATTGGAACCAGGTGATCTTTTAGTGTCCCTTCCAATCCAAACCATTCTGTGATTCTATGATTCAATGATGTTATGATTCTATGATTCTTTGATTCTATGATTCTTGTAAATAGTTCACGTGGTCATTCAAAATGCAGCTGGAGATGGTCTCAAAAAGCAGTGTTGGCATTTCCAAATGAGAACACTGTCCAAAGCTCAGTGGCTGGAATTCTTTATTTACAGATATTTTAGACCACACACACAAAATAAAAGTGATGTGAGACTAATGAGCGAGCTGCGTTTGAAGACTGAGCGGCTCAAATGTGATAGACCTTGTAAGGTGGCTGAAGATCATGGCCAACTTACAAGGCCAGAAGGTGGGTTATCCTTATGCTCTCAGCCATTAGCTGTGATGAGTCTTTCTTGCACCTTTCCCTCATTGTCAAGCACAAGCCTATTTTTCTAAGCATCCTGTTGATCAGATTCTCCTCAAGCATGGCTATGCTATGTCATGCTTCAAACAATAGAACAATCAGGTGCATGGTTAACAACACGGCTCACAATGTCGCGCACAAAGACTGAAGTAAGTATTCTTGAGTTAATGGTGGGAAGTGTTTGAAAAATCTATTGTATGAGCAAGATCCACGAGTATTATATTCTAAGATAAATAATACCTTGTATACCTTCACAAGGAACAAAGCCAAATGAAATGATAGTTGCAGTTGAACCTTAAAGCATAGTTTGACTTGATTAGGTAAAGGGCTATACATAAAACCAGAGAAATGTCCCTGTTGTCATTGTCAGTGAGTCACTGAAACTTGGAAGATTAGTACAGTGTTTATCGGTCACAGCATTTATCAAGATGGCTTACAGGATATTGTGTTTACAGGGGTGATATGTAGTAGAAGTGGATAGGATGAATAAGCTCGGTAGATTACTCTGCAGGGTTTGGTGCATACAAAATTCCAAGCAATGCAATTCAGTGCCTGGTGTGACCCTCCAGAGTCCTTGAACATTGTTGGTATTGCAAGGTTGTATACGTGCACTTGACTACACTAAAACACTCCAAATTGTGGTGCGTTTCTTAAGAAGGAAGTCTCGATGACTCAAAACACAAGAAGAGTGATGCCATGGGTCTGACCTTGACTATCACACAAAATACTGCAAGTTATGAATAAATGGGTGGCAGTGCTGCTGTCTTTGTGGTGTCAGTCACACAGCTAGGTGCTGTGCTCAGTTTCTGCTGAAAAGCAGCAGCAAGCCTTAGATTGGGAGGTCTGAGAGCTGTGGAGGTGAGTTGTGCAAGGTAGGAACTTGCCCACAGGAAACAGTGTCTGCGGCTCACTTCATCTCAACCACAAAACACAGCCACAGAGGGCAATCTGGGATGAGCTGTATCCAGTGGTAAAAAGCCAGGAGTTTGCCTCTAAAAATCAAGTGTGCTTGAATCTTGCATCATGTCATTTTTTTTTTAAAGGAAAGGGTTGCAAGAAGACAACATTTCTGAAAAATGTAGTCCTGAGGAAGAAGCAAAGTATTTTAGACTGAAGAGCAACATGTTCTAACTTCAACAAGATAGCTGTTAGGCTAGGTGTTTCAGTGTTCTTTCTAAGTATTTCAGTTTCTAGATCGTTTGACACAAAAAAGACATCACCAACTTGGCTGTAAAATCTGCAGTGGGGTCCTGGGCTGTGTGCAGGGTGGGCACTGTCCCGGTGGTGACCTCAGGGCCCTGATGTAGTCAATGTCTCTGTCTGGGATGTGGCCAGTGCTGGACCCACCAGTTCAAGAGGGGTGTTGGGAAACTGGTCTGGGAGAGGGATACCAAGATGTCTGGGGCCTACAAGGAGAGGCTGAGGGATGTGGGCTTGTTGGGGTGGAGACAAGGAGGCTCAGGCTGATGTGACAGCAGCTGGCACGTGCTTGAAGGGGACTTACAGAGGCAATGGAGCCAGGCTCCTCTCTGTAGAAACAGACTCTACTGGAAGAGGCAACAGGCACAGTTTGTGTCTTGGGAGTTTCAAGAGGACCGTCAGGAAAAAAACGTCACCAGGAGGTGAGTTGCCCAGACGGCAGAGTCTCCATCCATGGAATATTTCAATGCTCAGTTGGACAAGACCTCAAATAACCCAACCTAGTGTTGGTGTCTATCCCGCTTTTGGCAAGAGATTGGACTTTCTGTGACCTATGGACATGTTTCGTGGGTAACACCATCTACGCCTGAAACTGTTTGCCTCCACATTTGACAGTTCACGTTAAGTGCTGCCATGTTGCAGAAAGGAGGTTCCTCCTTGAGACACCGTATGGACCTAGGCCACCAGAGGCTTGATAGCTAACCGTAGAAACCATAATAGACGCTTGTGTATGCATTCGTAGCCTGAAAACAAACACTTACCAAAGGAGAAGGACTCCATCACACTCGGCTGCTGATAGTAATGTGCATTCAAAGCGCTGCCCAGCTGAAGAGGCAGACTGCTGCCTGCACAGCTAGCCGTGGTTCCCTGGGCAGGGTCATGCAGGCCAACTGCAGCAACCCAGCATGAGGTGGCCGAAGCACCTGGAGATGCTGACCTTGCAACGCTCAGTCCCACAGCTGCATGCAGCACCGCAATAACGAACATCCAGCAGGAACACTCAGCATATACAGGGCGCTTACTCTGAGCCACCAACCAGCCAGTCTGCTGACTCTCCGAGGACACTTCTGGGTTCCTAACTCTTTCATAACCCTGCTAGTCGTTTTGAGTTTTTCCTCAGAGATTAGGGTTTTGAATGGTTTGAATTTTTAAGGTTTTGAATGGCTAGCCTGGGCAAGCAAAGAAAACCCTCTACTAACTGCAAAGGCTTCCCAAGCAGCTCTTGGGGCTGCTGCATGCCCTTGAAGTCCCGAGGGATTGCTGGTGCTGGGTTAAGCAGTGCTGGGGAGCTCCTGGGCTGGGGGCAGGTGCTGCACGCCCCGCTTGCCCTGGCACAAGTCTTGCACAGCACAGAGGCCATGCCCTGCAGGGATAAAGCCAGCGCAGTGGAAATAAGCGGGAGGGCAGTGGGAAGAATGTAGCAAGCGGGGCGCGGCAGACGGTACCACCACCTTTTGGAAGAGGCAAGTACATTCTGAACCCATCGCTCAGTGCTCCTCGTTTCATCCTGCGGTTTCATCCCACGTGTGGTAGTCGTGGCTGGGGCCTGGATGTGCTCACCGCTCACTTCCTCTGACAAAAGCAGAGCGGTGCTCTCCACTCTGCTGCAAGAGATAAGCATTGAGCAATCCTGCTTGGCACCATGACCTGCTCTCAGTGCGTGTGCACGGTCTGAACATCAGCCGGAGCTTCAGCGTAAGTTACAGCAGCACCGGGAGCAGCGAGCTGTGCCCCCAGGGGTGATAAGCCATTACAAATTCCATGTTTCCTGCTGTCAAGCAAATGTTTCCTCATCCAGCAAAGAGGCATTTTGGGTGACTCCATTCCTACAGGACACTCCTAGGTTAGGCAATGGACAGGCATGGCTCTGTCAGGAACCGGTGCTGCAGGAAGACGCTTAAGATGCCTCCTAAGAAACCCAAATGGGCTGGGAGCAGCTCCAGCTGCCCATCAAAGTGAGAGCTTCTTGAGAAGGGCTAAGACCTTGGACGTGTGCAACCAAACACATATCCTGTGGGCGGGAAGGCATTCTGTCAGTATTTTCCTTGTTCTCTGAAAATGTTTTTAATATATGGATAAATTATTTTATCACTGAGTCAATATTTATGATGTTGATTTCCTTGCCCTTGCCATTTATTTAAAAAAAAAAAAAAACTCTCTTACTGTATTTTTCCTCGTGCCTTTTCATATTGTTTGCTCTAGGTGTAGGCTGTGGATATGTGTCCACACCACAATCAGTCAGCGTGGTCATACATGCACGCTTGAAGCTGGTTCAGGGCTCAGTGGAGCAAGGGTGGAGTAACGGCCCTGGAGCAGCTGCACCCACCCCGTTGAACCCTTTCCAAGGACATCCTGCATGCTGCGGCAATGTACAGCCCTTCCTCGGGTGGGTGTCCTTCTCCTCATCCCAGGTCTCCCGATGGGGTGGGGTGAAGGTGTGAGGAGCGATTCAGCAGGCTAGAGCTGCTGATGGTGGTTTGCAACAGGGGTTGAGGAGACCACGAATTGCATGGAGAAAGTAAGTTGTGGTGGTTGCACATTGTCTCCTCTACCACAAGGACAGGGGCCGCAAGCGAAGCTGGCAAGCAGCAGCTCCAAAACTGAAGGAGCTTCCTTCCCACGCAGAGCAGAATTCAGCCAGGGAACTCCTGCCCCCGGGATGCGGCAGAAGCTGGTGGTTTGCTCGGGTTCAAAAGGGGACAATTTCGTGAGACGGAAAGCTGCCATCTGAAAGAAGAAGTGGCATGGTGGAGATATTCTTGTCAACTCTTGCACATAATTCTAAAGAAGCGCCTTGCTGAGAAGCAGAAGTACCTTCTCCTGAGTCATTTTAGTCCAATATGTAATGCAATTATTTCAGCACTGCAATATGATTATTTTGGTGTTTCCGGTACAAGGGTTTTACAAGAATTAAGAGTCAAACTGCCATAATTCTGAAATCCCAAGGTCAACTTCCACACGTGCTTGCTCCATATATCAGGACTGACCTTGCCTCATGTACCTCAGCCAGGGAAGGGGAAAGGGGTCCTCAAAAATAACCAGAAAAGGCATTTTAGTACTACAGCATTTTGGCTTACTGTTAAAGCAGCTCTGTATTTTTGCAGATGGCCTGGCCTAAAACCTCAATTTTCTGTGATGACCACAGGTCTTCTATTTCAGGGCAGGGAAATAAGCGTTTTTTGCCTGAGTAAGGATTACAAGGCCATAAGCCGACACACGGTATATGTGTAGTTTTGGTCTCCATTTTAAGGCAAAAGGCCTTCTTTGCCTTTGCCTTCTCCAGGAGCAGACTCTCTGGGTGATGCTGGGTTGGGCACGGGCATAGGTTTTCATTCCTGCTGGAGGTGAATGCCCAAAACTAGGCAGCTAAACCCATAACATTAGGTCCAAACCCCCTCTTTCACGGCTAAATGAGAAGGAAACAATGGCATTTCCATTGCAAGCTTATTGTCATCTGTTATGTCTCATTTGTCAATGAGAAACTCATCACCAGTGAACTGTGGCCAGATGCCTTGGAATGGGTTGCGATCTGGGCTTGGCCAGCTTGCATCAACCCCTGGCGTCCGATCGCCTGCCACAGGTCGGCTCATGTAACATCAGAGGAGAATCTGCCTGCCGGGAAGATGGGGTGCCCGCGGGGCGTAGCCGACAGGCCACTGTCACAGTGTGTGTTTAAAGGGCATGAGTGAGAAGTGATCAGATCGGTGCTCCCTTGAGAGTAACAGCGGCAAGAGCATGTCAGTTTCATTACGTGTAAGAGACGTGTCTCGCTGTTAGGAAATTCCTAAAGGCAGAGATGCAATGAAACAGTGAGGAGCGGACCAAAGCAGCACCTCAAGTAAAATCCAGGGCAGAAGAGATGGACCAGACCCTGAGCCATGACAAAACAGGAGCAACTCAAAGCCTTGAATGATGATAAAAAAATGTAGGTCCGTATGTCACTGTTATAAAAAGCAACTTCTCCATAACTAGACCTGAGGTTACAAGTGACTAAAACCGTAAGGCTAAGGATTGGGTTGCACTTCATGTTCTTACATGGCATCAATATCCATGGCAATGCTCTTGAAGTTTGCCTTACTCTCGACATTTTTGATACACAAAATAAACAAAACCCGGGAAAAGAACAAGCTTGTAAATAGAGGAGCAGCCACTGGGGAATTCTGCTTTTGTTCGTTTACGTTGTATTGCCTTCTTATGCCAGCTAATAAGGTGACTTAACCTTTTTGCAGATAAATAAATGCAGATAAGGCTAATAGCCTCTGGTGTCTGATTTTGCAAGCTGGGAAGTGAATTGCAGGAGCCTGATTGGAGTTTAAGCTTTGCTGAAGTGATAACTAACAGGTTGGGAATTGCCAGGGGAAAAAAAATCATCTCCTGCTTTTGTTAATTAGAAGAGTGTACTAGTTTTTTTATGAGCCTGATTGAAGTGATTAACTGTTGTAACTGGGCAAAAAAAAAAATCAGAAAGGCTGATATCTTTGCCAGCCTGGAACCAAGGGGTGAAAAGAGCCACGCTGCTGAACCACAGCCAGCCCCTCTGCCCACTCCATCCAGCAAAGGCAAAAGGAGACTTGTGTGCAGGAAGGACAGAGGTCACCTGCTGACAACATGGAACAAGCTAAAACCATATCTTTGAAAAACATTCCTGCAATTTAGGTTGAAATCCCTTTTCTCAGACCCTGCCAACAACTGTCCTAGAGAGTATTACAGTTAATAGCCTTTCCTGGCAGAGCACGTTTGTGCAAGCCAGGGGAGGATGCTCTCATGTAGGAGCATTGTACTGTATGCCAAGTTGAGTGCTGTTGAATTGAGATATTACCAAAGCATAGAGGAAGGTAACGGGAGCAGGGAAGACCAGCAGCTGCACAAAGTGAGAGGAGAAATGCAAGCTAGACCCTGTCTCCTGGCATAAACCAAAAATTCCTGTAGACAGTGAAAAGGTCAACTGCCTTTGAAGACAAAGTAGGTTCATTGCAGGGCAGAACCCACACCCATGTGATTTCAGCAATCTTTCCTTGAACCCTGAGGTTGAAAAAGAGGATCAGAACGTGCACGTTGTTGAAATCAGCCTTTTGCAAAACCCTACAGGTCTAGAGCCGTGACTATCCCTGGTGAATACATGCCCTGCCTCTACTGACCCTCCAGCACATGCCTACATACATTTTTTTTCAGGAGCAAAGTGTTGCTGACATCAGCCCTTCCTGTTTGCAAAAATCTGTAGTTTTTGCCGTAAGACTACTGTGTCAACAATTCAAGCTGGCTTCAACCAAGCATGGAATGATGTATACAGCAGGTTGAGACTGGATTAGAAAACTACTGTCAGTGACTGCAGATTAAGTGGATTACTCTGTTGCTACAACCAACTGGAAACCAGTAACATAGATTGTACATGTTCAGATTATACGTATTAGTGGTTGTGTTATTGTATCGACATTCCACGTATGCTTTACTTCATCCCATCCTGGTTCTAAACAAAAATGTCTTTCACCCTCTAGGATGAAAGAAGTGCAGAATAAAAGCAACGATGAAAAATGAATTGGAGTTTTAGTGCTTTTTCAATAGAGAAACATTCAATTGCCAGCACACTGTCTGGTTCTGAATGGTGAGTGATGCTCCAGCTATTGCAAATGCTTCCTGCTCAGATGTTCATACAGATGTCCTGTGAGATTAGAAGGTGTACTGAACCCTCCGTGCCCTGTGATGCTAGTCATGCTTTCAAGTAAGGACATCTAATTTACACCTGCAAGCAAGCAGTGACATGCTTGAAGGGTGGGATCTGCTAACTCAGCACCTGGCTGGCAGCGACATTTCAGCACCAGATGAAAGAGGTCCTCCTAAAGCAAATACCTGGCTACCTGAATTGATGGGGAAAAATTGGTGCCTTTGAAGGCTTCCACGGGGAGATCTTGCTTAGGGAGATCCTACGTTTAGATGTGGCAGCTGTGCAGCCTGAATCCTACGTGGTGGTCAAATCACGCTGTGCAGCGCTCAGCAGGGGCTGCTGGGGTCTGAGGCTGCTCCCACGGCTGAGCCACTCCCTCACTTTTTGGTCCCTGGGGCATGTTTGCATCTCCCTCTGCCTCTGGCCACTGTGCCCACGTCAATGTTCACATGTGCCACCAGTTGTCCCCTCCACGGGGCGGGCTCCTCACTCCCTCCTTGGTCACCCCGAGGACCAGGGAGGCAATGGGGCACACAGGCTCCACCACCTCCTGGGCAGAGACCCTCATCAGCTGGCCGGCGGCTCCTGATACACTGTGTTTCTTTCGTCTCTTTCTCCTCTTTCCCACCCGATTTCTCCTCTAGCTTCCACCTGACCCCACGGGGAAGGGATCAGTGGCGGGACCTTGGGCTTTCCGCAGGTGGGAATGCTGGATGTTAGCCCACGGCTTTGAGTGCTACTGTCCCAAACCCCGTGACAAAAATCCCATTAGCTTCAAAGAATGTCATACTGGTCCTAATGGGAAACTCTGATTTATTAAGGATTAAATGTCTGTGGGCTGCCTCTTCAAGATAGCCCTAGGGTTGCAGTCCCAGTAACCTGGATTTTAGGGCATAGGTGCATTCTTGTTACTCATCTAATCCATGATTTTGCTGTTTGTCAGTGAAGGGTCTGTCCACTTGTCATCTGATTGTGTAAACTCACCTTCCATGTGAGTCGGGATTTAAGTTTCGCTGATTTTCAGGGTCTGACTATGTGCAGAGGGAGTTGCAGTCATTTTTTTTCCACGGGAACTTCCTTTCTCTAAACACCACCCCTTGGCAGTGGACCTGCTGACACCTCAGAGCGAGACGCTGATAAAAAGGGCAGCCGTCTTCCTCCTGCATGCTCAGAGGTGAGTGGCAGAGGCTACTCAGGAGCTCAGAAGCCATCTCAGACACCTCGGGTCACACCACCAGCAAGAACCATGAGCCAACGCGACGGTGAGTTTTGTGATAACGTGCGGTAGATTTGCAGCTTGCCAGGTCTCCCGCAGTGAGGACTGGAGCTCGAGCAGATCAGGGGGGTCCCATCCCTCCGACGGCCGTGGATGGGACCTTGGGTGCCGCTGGGGAAGCGCTGCTTTCAGGTCGTGGTTTTGACGGCTTGGTGAACCTGGCTGAAAAAGGCAACCCGATGTTCAGCGTTTTTCATCAACCTGTAGAAAGCTGGCTTTGTCAGTGATAATAGGGAAGAAATGCTGTTTTAAAAAACTTGTTGTGCCAAGCTGGAAGGAATTTCTTTCTTTCAGGCTACTTAATTGTGCAGATTATTGTTCTTTAATGATGGCTGACACCACCTGTCAGAAGTTTCAAAGTAAATGAGAGGGGATTTATTTGAAATGCAGCCCTGTCCTGTGGCTTGCCCTGTTGTCGGAAGATCTTGCGCTGACCTAGAGAGGTGCCTGAGCTCCTGCAGCGGCTGCTGAGCCACCACCGCTGCCTGCGCTGCTGGGGCCGCCCCAGCCCCAGGATGCCCACAAACCCTGGGCGCTGGGACACAGCTGAGCAGCTGTGCAGGAGGGAGGGAGGGAGGCTACAGGTGTCCCGATGCTGCTCCCAGCCCCTCTGCTTCACACCTCCGTGCCCTGGGTGTGGATGAGCTGGAATTTCCTAGGCAGTCACAGGTAGCAGCATCTTCACTCTGGGATGAGTGTTTGCCTGGAGCTTGGGCAAGGATGGGAAGTACACACAGGTGTCCAAATTCTGCTCTCTCTTGCAGCCAGGCCCTGTGCTTCCTACCCCACATCCTTCAGCAGCCCTTATTCCCACTGTAGCCAGGCTGGCTATAAACACCCTGCCCCTCATCCCTCACGCTGGGATGAAAATATGGTCCCTAAGTTAGGAACTGCCAAAATGATGGATTCCTTGAGCAGCAGCGGTGTTCGGCTCTCACCTCCCGCTGCAGCCCTCTCCTGCCACCAGGGCTGTCTTCTGCTAGCATCTCAGCCTGGCTCCAAGGCAAGGGCTCACCAGAGTTTTGGAAAGGAGCAAGGGCGAGCAGTTCTGGTGGTTGGAGAAAAGCCACTTCTCCTCCACCAAGGGGGTTGGCCAATTCCTGCTGAAATTTTTGGCATCCTACACACCTCGTCGTGCAAAACGTCAGCCCGAGATTGGCGTCTGGCATGGAACAAGCAAACAAAAAGTACTCCAAAAGGCAGCCAGTGAATGAAAGGTGATGGTTAATTTTAACTCTGTTTACTGTACTTCTGATAATTTTTGTGCGTTTAAGATAAATGTGGTTTATTAAGTACATAGGAGGAAATACAGGGAGGCAGTCACCTGGTGTGGATCGCTGTGCGATCCGTTTGGTTTGCTCAGGGCTGTAGTCATTGTGCAGCGCAGGTCGCAGCTATTTCAGCCTTGATTGCAGCCTGTGCCGGATCCAGCCCTACTTGCAGCCTCTCTCATGCAAAGCTGTGTCTACAGCAGCCACCAGCAGATCTCAGCCCCCCCGACGTTAGGGCTGGCGCTTGCTGATGCTCGCCTTGGTGCAGTTGCTGGGTGCCAAATAGAACTGTCAAGCCGTTTTGTGACCTAATCCCTTAAGCCATTATAACTTTGACTTCTTTATTTCTAAGTTATCACAAGCCTTTTCAAATTTCCTGACTCTCCCACATCTTTGAATCATTCGTGAGCCAAGTGCTTAACACTGCTACTCCCTGCTGTATACACGGTGTTTAGCCTCTAAGGAAGCTTCATGGGCAGAGACAAGACAAGGTTTGACACTTCCAAAGACATATAGCCACGTCGTGGCATGCTCTGCCTTTCCCTGCCACACCTGGGCAGCCTCCCAAAGCCTGGCACAGGAACCCCCAGGTCCCCACCTCGATGGAGAGCAGAGGGCTCTCTCTTTGCTCCTGCATGGGGAAACCAAGTCGCTGGGGAAAAAAAATCCTTGCAAAGGTTCACGTATGCAGACTGCCCTTAGAGGTTGATTAATGACAGCTGTGATGTTATTTGGGACTAGTTTTTGAAGGGAAGCATGAAGAACCAGCCTCAGTGTCCTGAGGAAACCTATTTCCCAAGTCTTTGGCATCCCTGAGACAGCAGCATCTCAGCGGTCTGGGGGAGCACATTTGGTTCACTTCCAGCTTGGCTGCATGCGGTACATCCTGCAAGGAGCAATTACAGCTGCTGTTAATCATTATCTGGTAATCATAAAGGATGCATCCAACACTAATATGAGGCTAGTCTGTGAGGTAAAATCCCAACAGCTGGGATTAATTTTTAAGCTGCCCTGTGCTAGCAGGGAGTGCTAGCCCTAGTGCCCTGTGCTAGCCACTTGGGAGTACCACCTCTGACTGTTATTACTCCTCTTCCTCTTCTGCCTCCTCCTCCTATGATTACTACTACTACTGCTACTACTACTGCTGCTACTACTACTACTGCTACTGCTGCTAGTACTGCTGCTGCTGTTTAACTACCTGCAATAATGAAGACCCATTTGTAGCACCCAAGGAGCTGCCTCTCCTCATGCTTGGCACGGCATGGGCATGCAGCAAACAGGGTCAACCCAAGCAGAGCAGCTGGGCTGGTGGGGGAAAGCAGGAGAGGTCTTGGACCATGGGCACTGCCCATGGGGACGCGGTGGGGATCAGGACATTTGGGGGACCATGCTGCGGGATGCTCCAGGGAGCGGAGCAGCAGCTGCGGGGATGGGATGCGGGTGTGCTGTCTCAGGGGGGTTGTTGCAGAAGCAAGAGTTTTGGTGTTGCAACAAAATTCGCAGTCATGGCATCTTCCCGGCCAGCAGGAGCTGGCTCCCAGCGGCTGGCACCTCTTCAGGGGCAGGGCTGTGTCGGGGTGTTGCCTAGTGTCAAGGGAAGCAACATGAGGAAAATGCATTGCTGTACATAGAGTGCCTGGGGCATCACTCCCTTTGGCATCTGCTCCACAGCTGCAAAAACAAACAAAAAAGAAAAAAAAAAAACAATAAAAAGGTGTTTCTATGTCAAGGCAAAGTTTGCTCTGTGGTAAAGCAGCTGCTCTGTGTTGCAGGAGGGTGGTTCTGGCTGCTGCCAGCGCAACCTCCTGGTCCCCCATGCCTGGACCATGACATGTGATGCTCTGGGGCAGGAGCGAGGGTGGCATTGCTTTGTGCTGTTGTGCCATCTGTTCCTCGCAGTGGTCCTTGAAGAGCATCCTTGCCGGATCACTGGGCGCCCGGATGTTTTCATAACCCACAGGGCTCTGACAAGAAGAAAAATATCTTTACTGAGCAATTTACCAACAAACCTCCTCTTTCTTTCTTTCTTTCTCTCTTTCTCTCTCTTTCTTTCTCTTTCTCTCTTTCTCTCTCTTTCTTTCTCTTTCTCTCTTTCTCTCTCTTTCTTTCTCTTTCTCTCTTTCTCTCTCTTTCTTTCTCTTTCTCTCTTTCTCTCTCTTTCTTTCTCTTTCTCTCTTTCTCTCTCTTTCTTTCTCTTTCTCTCTTTCTCTCTCTTTCTTTCTCTTTCTCTCTTTCTCTCTCTTTCTTTCTCTTTCTCTCTTTCTCTCTCTTTCTTTCTCTTTCTCTCTTTCTCTCTCTTTCTTTCTCTTTCTCTCTTTCTCTCTCTTTCTTTCTCTTTCTCTCTTTCTCTCTTTCCTTCTCTCTTTCCTTCTTTCTTTCTTTCTCCCTCTCTGTGCATGATCTTCCAGGGAGCAACCTGAAGGTCACCAATGTTGACTTTCTCAAGAGCCAGAATGCGGTCCAGCACCACACGGATGCGTACGAAAACGCGAGCCTGGTGGTGCGGCGAGGACAGGCCTTCCTGCTGCAGCTGAGCTTCAGCAGGGAGCTGAAGGCCACCGACAAGCTGTCGCTGCATTTCAGCATAGGTAAGCATCGCGCAACGCGGGAGAGCCCCGGGCACTGCTCGGTCCCTGCAAACCCGTGCAATGTGTTGTGCTTGTTTGCAGGAGAAAGGCCGATGAATCCCACAGGGACCCTGATGTCACTGAACCCCAGGAGCATGAGGGACATCAGTGGGTGGCAAATCACCATTGCCAGGTCCAGCGGCACGGAGGTAAGAGCATGGGGTGGCACCGGGAGCGACCCATAGCCCATGTCCCATTTTCCCTCCGCCCCATGGTTTTTGACGGGCAGCAGCCCTGCCCCATTTAATTCCCAGCCTTCCTGCTGGGCGTGCAGGATGTGCCCCGGCCCCTCTCCCCCGCGGCGCTGCGCTGGTGCCATCGCAGAGAGTCGGTCACATCCTCTCCCCTTGTCACCTCCCCAGTGCCTGCTGTCTGTCACCAGCGCGGCTGATGCCCCAGTGGGAAAATACAGCCTGATCGTGAAGACTGGGTCTAACACTTACAAGCCCGAAAACAACACCATCTACCTTTTGTTCAACCCTTGGTGTGCAGGTAAGGAGAGCGGGCCAGCAACCAGGGTTATAGTTACTGCTGCAGGGACCGTCCCTGGGGAGCTTCTCCTCTTCTCCTTCCCAAGTACATCCCTTCTTCTCCCCATGGAGCAAGAGCAATGAGCCAGCTCCTTGCTGGGGAGCCCCCACAGCTTAAAATAAAGAGTAGTCTTATCGGAAACCCTTCAATGATAGGAAGAAAAGCATGAGTACCACATGGCTGTCAAGTGGTGTGGGCGCTGCAGACCACCAGCTCCCACAGTTTTGCTTTCCAGGAAAATCTTCCTATAGCAGGTGTGAAAATCAACCAACATCTACATTTTTCTTTTTTTTGTCAAGCTGATATCGTCTTCCTGCCCAACGAGGCTGAGAGAAAGGAGTATGTGCTCAATGATACGGGCTACATCTATGTTGGGTCTGCATACAACATACAGGGTAGGCCCTGGAATTTTGGGCAGGTAAGCCAGAGGCGTCCCCTCAGCATTATTATCCCCGTTTGCTCTTTCTCTGTTTCGCGTTCATTTAAACAAACCCATAAACAGTTTTAAGCCCATGACCAGCTCAAAGCACTTGAATAATCCCCCTGGTTTCACTGGAAAAGCTCACCTGCTTAGAGTAATCTGTCTACTCAAGCGTTGTCCCCAGCCCCAGCCTGAGAACAAAGCTTAGCGGCACGTTTGTAATCAGCTCACCCAAACCCTGGCAAAGGCTATGGAAACTGAGAACGGAGCCTTTCTGGCCAAAAGATCCCCCTAAGGGAAAAAAAAGTCCTCACGGTGACGCCTTTTCCACCAAGGGGCCAAAGGGCATTGTCCATAGCGCTGTTGCTATCCTAATATTTGTTCTGCCATGAAGCAAGGAGAATTGGTACTGATATTCTGCCAAGCTTCATTGTGTAGGAAGTCTGACATCTCTGTGAGTTGGACCTAAGGGAGCTTTATCAGCAATTGCTAATTAGGAATCTTTTGCTGTAATAACCTGCATTTATGTACCTTTTTTTTTTTTTTCCCCCAAAGTCTATTTCATACCTATGTCAATAGACTGAATATCTGTAGCTCTCTCGAATTTTCATTATTCATGTGAGTAATGTCCAAGGCTTCAGGGAGATGACGTAGGTGACTTAGGACTACTCACAGGAGTATAGAGTTGCCGGGTCAGGCTCCAACTGTGCTTACAAGACACATGACACAGGCTTTTTTCTTCCGAGGTGGGTTTTCATTTAAGCCCTTCTTTGGAGAGAACAGCTTTGGGAAGCCCTATCAGCTCCAGAAGTGGGTTCATTCAATATCATAAAGGAAGTTCAGAAGTTAGGGCTAGTCACACAGTTTCCTCCAAGTACCTAGATAGACTTCATGGTGATTGAGCAAATTCCATTTCAGAGCGGCATGTAAAAATGTCTCCACTTTCTCTCCAAAACAGTTTGAGGAATTCGTCTTGGACGCCTGCATGTACCTGCTGGACAAAAGTAGACTGAAGATGAGCAGTAGAAGAGATCCTGTGATTGTGTCCAGAGTCATGTCTGCTTTGGTACGGTTCTCTCAGAGAAGCGATTTGCCCCTCCAGCTTTCCCACCTCCTTCTTTCCTTGCTTTTATTTCCCTGGGGATTTGAACACCATTTCAGGATGAATCCAAAACCGCAAGGAAAGAGCCAGAGGCATTTTGGGCAGAGGGAAGAGGCAAGCGAAACACAGCATCTCCCCATCTCCAAAGCTTGCAGCTGCCCTGGCACTTGTCACCATTGTGTTTCAGTGGCAAATGCTCTCTGTGGTGGGATCCTTCTGGGAGCCCTGGGGTCAAGGATGCAAAATGCAGTGTGCACTATGGCTGCCCCAAGCAGAAGTGCCGTCTCCTTCTCTGGATATCCAGAGACCTGGATATCTGGGAACTCTGGAGGATTTCCAAGCAGGGAAGCCCCCAGCTGGTGCCAGCAGCCTTGCTGGGTGCCGCAGGGCTGTGGAGCACACTGGGGAGATGCGGTCTGCCCTGAGATTTAAACCTCGTTCAGCCTCATCCCTGAATTTGTCTCCTCTGCATGTGCGTGGCCACAGGTGAATGCCAATGATGACAGCGGTGTCGTGGTGGGGAACTGGTCAGGGAACTACAAGAATGGGACCTCCCCCATGTCATGGATCGGTAGCGTCGCAATTTTGCAGCAGTACTACAAAACGAAGAAGCCAGTCAGTTTCGGTCAATGCTGGGTCTTCTCAGGAGTCCTCACTACAGGTAAAGGGTGAACTGCCTCTCTGTCTGATGTCCTAATTACTGTGCTAGTGATCCAAATTACTGTGCCCCCATGCGCCGGAGGTGGTGGGGAAACCTCTGCATGCTCTTCGGTCCTGGTGTTTTCATTAAGGGGTTGAGGCATCTATCATGTAAGGAGAGGCTGAGGGAGCTGGGACTGCTCAGCCTGGTGTAAGGAAGGCTCAGAGGTCTTATCCATGTGTATAAACACCCAACGGGAGGGAATAAAGCAATCAGAGCCAAGCTCTTCTCAGTGGTGCCCAGTGCCAGGACAAGAGGCAACGGGCACCAAGCTGGAGCAGAGGAGGTTCCCTCTGAACACCAGGAGCACTTCTGTGCTGCCTGGGTGATGGAGCACAGGCACAGGTTGCTCAGAGAGGTGGTGGAGTCTCCTCCGTGGGGATATTCAAAAGCCACCTGGACGTGGTCCTGGCCAACCTGCTCCAGGTGACCCTGCTTGAGCGGGGGGCTGGACGAGGTGACCCCCCAAGGCACCCACCAGCCTTAGTGGTTTTTTGACCCCATGGTTTGTCCATCTGTGTCGCAGTCATGCGCTGCCTGGGGATCCCGGCCCGGAGCGTGAGCAACTTCAACTCGGCGCACGACACGGATGAGAACCTGAGAGTTGACGTCTACGTGAACGAAAAAGGAGAGAAGCTGAAGTCACTGTCCGTCGACTCCATCTGGTATGGCCAAAGAGGGCCAACCCCTCCCAGCGCCCCACACCGCCCCAGCAGCCTTCCCTTTGACAGTTTCCCCATTGCTTCGGGTTTGTTGCCGGCGGGAGAGAGAAAGCCCAGGGTTTCACGGGGCTACACGCAAATCCCCATTAAACCTGCCCTCTGGAAGGATTAAGCGGAGGAGATCACAACTCCTGCCTGTAACACTTCACTCCTTTTCTTTGCAACCTGAACGCAGGAACTTCCACGTGTGGAACGATGTCTGGATGAAGCGGAAGGACTTGCCGGCAGGGTTTGATGGATGGCAGGCGATCGATTCAACCCCTCAGGAGCAAAGTCAAGGTAGGATTGGCCTAGAAAGGCTCTTCTGCAACTCCCGAGGGAGGCAGGGGCATTTTGTACGGAAGCTGTGGTCCCCAGTCAGCAACGCACATACTGCCCCTGCACATCGTCCAGCACCCAGGCAGTGGTGTCCTAAAGCTGGCGGCCTCACTCCTGCCCTCTCAGCCCAGGAAGGAGGGAATGGTGTTTCTTGGCAGGCAGAAAACCAACACCACAGGACGCTGTGGGGACATGTGTGTGTAAATACACATCTTTTCATGCTGGTAAAACGTTTTTGAGGGGGTCTCAAATTCTGGGTGCATCTAAAGGTGGTGTGGCCATGGGTGTGTCGATGTTGACTGGGCTGAGCGAGTTTGGGCAGCTGCAAAAATCAGCCAGTGCCTAGGGCCAGGAAGGGGGCCCAGCCTTGGCACCAGCACCCCAGGTGATTGAACTGGGGGAAAAGACAAAAAAAGCTCTTACCAGACCAAACAGCTTTTGTGGGGGAGGCTGTATAAGTGAGTTGGAGGAGCATTGACTACTAACAACGGCCGCATATTCCTGCTTGGGGTGGTGGAATGAAAGTTGGAGGCTCTGCTCCTGTTTGGCAAAGCAAATGGCATTGAATGTGCTTTCTAGGTATCTTCCAGTGTGGTCCGTGTCCGCTGAAGGCTATCCGAGATGGGGACGTGTATTTGCCCTATGACAGCAAGTTTGTGTACGCGGAAGTGAACGCTGACAAAGTCTACTGGCGCGTCAAGGAGGAGGACGGCGAGACCAAGTACATCAAGCTGAGCGTGGAGACCCAGGGCATCGGCGACAACATCAGCACGAAAGCCGTGGGGCTGAACCAGCGGGAAGACATCACCAGGCAGTACAAGTTCCCCGAAGGTGACTGCCCCCATCCTCCGAAGCAGGGCCAAAGAGGAGGCCAAGGCTGCGTGGGTCACCCCACGATGCGTGTCTTCTGCAGGAGGACACGCAGGGGTAGCTGCTGTGACAAACCCAGCCAGGGAGGCAGCTCTGCTCCTGGGCACCTTCGCGTCTGCAGTGACACCTATAGGCTGCTCTTTAGGGTCGGGGGCGAGCAAGCCCCCGCAGGCAGTGGAAGAACTGGGTTGAGCGACCCACACTGTATTGGAAAAAAATAATAGTAACTCCCTCCCCATGGTTCTCCCTGCCGCAGATCCAGCCATGCTGTTCTAGACTATTAAACCCTTCCCAGTGAGGAGTGGGAAAATCTCAGGCTAGAAATTTAGGAGCATCCAGCCTCTAAAAGTGTATCCTTCAGGAAATTTTTCCAGATGCTCACCACTCCAAAATGCTACCAGTGGTAACATAAATGAAGAGGGTCTCCTGAGCTGAGGCTGGAGGTGATCGGTGCCCTGACATCCCCTCTGCTCAGCAGCAGAAGCATGAATAAAGGGAAGGGAAGGTGGCTCTGGCTGAGGATACTGAGATACAGCTCTCAGCTGGCTTTTTTCCTTCACCCAGGCAGCCCAGAGGAAAGGTCATCCATGCAGAACGCAGCCTCCTTCCTACAACCTTCAGGGATGGTACCTCGTGCACACTTCGCTTCGACTGTGGTCCCCATAACTGCGGGCTCAGACAACGTGGACGGCAGGGCTGCGTTCCAAGATCAGGTGGTCCCCAAGAGTGGGGTCCAGCTCGAGATAACCAATGAAAAGCCTCTGTATCCTGGTGAACCCATCGAAGTGGCCATCATAGTGAAGAGCACCGCTGCTGGGGGCTGGACCGTCCATCTTACCGGCTCCTGCCAGCTGCAGTCCTACACTGGGAAAGTTGAGGCCAGTCTTGGATATGTCAAGGAGACCGTCAAGCTGGAAGGCAAATCTGGTAGGCATGGAAATCGTGGTATGTTTTATAGGCTATTTACTGCGACAGTCTGGGATTTCGCTCAAGCCAATGCGTAACAGCTCCACTACAGGTCAGCGCACAGCTCTGCTGCACAAAGAGCAGGAGTTGCCTGCCTGTTGCCTGCCTCTCTTGTGACTGCATTTGGGAGTCTTAGTGACAGCCCGTGATCCCGTTGCAGCAGGCATCAAACCATGAAGGCCCCGTGATGGTTAGAAACCATCAGTGTGGTCAGACAGACGTCTGCACCGCGCAGGTGAGGTGTGCTGTTGTGCACCACTGCAGCCCTTGCTGCCTGAGCACCAAGCAGCAGAGACCCCAGCACAGGATTTAGGCAGCTGAACATCTCAGCCTTTTAAAATTTTATTTCCTTGGTCATGCTGCTGTGATGTTGACGAGCTGATTGTGACGCTAGTGAGCAGCATTTCCTGAATTCTTTACCCAAGCAAATTTCACCTGATGGGTTGCCTGCCTGATCCCCAGGGCTGTTTCCTGCTTCTTGTGCATCTTTGAGCGACCTGGGTTGCATTGCTGATCCCCAGCAATCTGACTGCAATGTGCCAAACAAGACACTAACGAGCAATGAATAATTAACAGCACTTGCTCATTCCACGCATGAGTCACCCTTGCCAAAAAAAAAAAACAAAAAACACCACAATCTTTGCTGCTGGTGCTTTCTGAGTGAGCCCAAGCCAGCACTTGCCTTGGGGGGAGATGGGGTGCGCAGGGCATCACCTGCGGGCCACCTGGCCAGAAGTAGGATGGCCTCAGCAAAAGTGCCTCATCCCACGTCCCACTGCCACCAGTGCCGACTCTGCCACCGGTTCCCGGGTGTGATAAAGAGCCGGGTCGTGTTTTCTCTCCCCCAGAGATGCGTATCCCTCTGAAGATCGCACCCGATGCTTACATGAAGGCACTGGCTGCAGTGGACGACGAAGAGCACATCCACATCACTGCCATCGCCGAGATCCAGGAGACACCTGAGAAGCTCACCAAGGAGGTGTCGCTGAGCTTCGAGTACCCCCCCATCCAGGTCCAGGTGAGGCGGCATCCCACCGGGCTCTGCTGGCATCCCTTGGCAGAGCAGCTGCAGCTCCGGCATCTTTATCGCCTCTCTGATCATTTGTGTGCGCTTCTCTCTTTCCTCCTCTGTCAGATGCCAGAAACAGCGACGGTGAACAAGGACTTCACCTGCGCCTTCATCTTCAAGAACAAGCTGAATGTGCCCCTGGACAACTGCAAGCTGATGGTGGAGGGCTTGGGCATATTTAAGATGGCAACGTTTGAGGAAGGGTAAGGAGAGGTTTCGAGCAATCCCGAGCCCCACACAGCTGATGAGCGTGGCAGAACACCATTTCCTTCTTATCTTTTAATTTCCCTTGATGAAGCAGTTAGGGGACTGCGAACAACGCAGCCCTTCAAAGCCACGTCCAAGAGGGTGCCAGGGGTGCTCAGCCTCGGGAGGGTCTCCACAGGGTGCCGGGGCCACCAGCCAGTGCTGCCATGTCCAGCCCCACTTGCTGCACTTTGGTGATGGGAGAAGGGGCATACTCATGCTAAACATGGGCAGTGACTTTTCCTTTAAGAAAAACCATGAGAAATTGGCAAATGAGACCTGTGATGTGCAAGTAGCTCATGCTGGGACTGTTTTCCTTTCTCCTTAGGGACATACAGCCTGGTAGGATCATTAAGTCCGAAATAATCTGCAGTCCAACTAGAGCAGGAGAGAAGAAAATCGTGGCCAAGTTGACCTCAAACCAGGTGAAAGGGATTTCGGTGGAGAAGGCCATCACCATCACCCACTAGGAGCGGTGCCTCAGCAGGGGCAGAAGGGGACCCTGAACATGCGACGCAGCCGCTGCCACCGCTTGCCTCCTTGATTGCGGGATAGCGCTCGATGGGCAAAGTGCAAAAAATCCCATGAAGCAAAGGGAATGACACTGATGTAAAGGGCATAGCTGCTTTGATTGCAGCTCACTGTGATTCAATAAAGATCGTTAAAATCGACACATTGACCGCGTGGCCAGTGTTTGTGCTGGAGCATGGGGTGTTTTGCAGCCGCTGTGGTCCCACGAGGCTGCCCAGACCCCACTGCACCGGGGCTCATGAAACATTTTAAACAAATCTCCCACCCCGCTGGCAAACACACTGACAAATCCTTCAGACAACAAAAGGAGCAAACCTGGTGCAGCCTCCCCAGACACTATTTTTCATACATCTTCCTCCCCTCCCACCCACTTCCATTTTCTTTTTTTGGGGAGGGGCAATGGGACTGGGACACTGTGGAAGAAGTACCATCTTTTTTGCATTAAGATCTAATCTTTCCCCTGGGCCTCTCAACCCTCTGCTTTGAAATTTCCTCATTTAGCCGAGTAAATGAGTCGGTTTCCGAACAGCAAGCAGACGAAGCAAAGTGGGGGACAGCAAGCCCGACAGCCTTTTGCTGTCGCTTTGCACCCGACAGCAGCGCCTGGCTGTGAGGGCGTGCCGGGATCTGGTCCCCACGGAAAGGCACAACCCAGCACCCAAACGTGAGCCCGGGGAAAAAAAAAGGGAGGAGGAAAAAGGTTAAAAATAATTAAAAAAAAAAAAAGGAAAATAAAAAGAGGTTTTGATCATGCCCTTGAGTTTCAAAGCTTTGGGGAGCGCTCAGGCGGCGTTTGGCCACACACCACAGCCCCACCACCCCATTGCCCATGGTGTCCCCTGTGTCCCCCCAGGGCCACCCCCCGGTGCAGTGCGGGCAGGACCGGGAGCAGAGCGCAGGGAAGGGAAGAGCACGCAGTCCTCAACGTGTGGAAGCGTTAATTCTTTAATAAGTACAGTTAGCGACCAGAGGCATAAAACAGAGCTACAATTACCAAAATAGATGCATTTCCAAGAGATGCGAGATCTCAACTTGCATAGAAAAACCTGCCGCGGAAGACACCGGAGCAGAGGAACACTTCCCATGCCCCGTCCCACCACAGACGAAAGCCTCGCACCGGAGCTGCAACGGGAGCATCCATGCTGGCCCCGCGCCGCTCGTGGCAGCACGGGCAGGAGGCGAAGGCACCGTTGCGCAGGGGACAACCAGCGCACAGAGGGAAGGGAAGGAGAAGTGGGGCTTTGGTTTCAATTCCATGGAAATCACATTTGGTCTCAAGCTCCCGGGTGGTAATTAAAGTATGAGATTTACGCTAGAGCTAGGAATAAAAGACATTTCTCCAGCTCATGAAGACTCTTACCCTTTCCAGCTTTTGCCACGCTATATCGCGACAGAGCAGGAGGCATACTGAGGATGTGAAGGAAATACTCTGCTTTCCCGATGCTGGCATTTTTCCAGCTCCAGTCCATTGGCTGGGATGAAAACGCAGGAGTGCACAGGGGAAGGAGGAGGGCGGCTGCCCTAGCTCTCATCTCTCTCTCCATGCTGCTCTCCAGTTTCAGCTATTAAAGAAAAAAGCCTGGAAACGGAAATGCCAGCACCCGCGGAGCAATGCCAGAGGTGGGACTTTAAGTGCAGGACTCACGCCGAGGTGCACCAGCTGGGTAACAGGGTGCAGAGGGAGGCTGAGCAGCAAGCCAGGATTACATGAGCTAGTCTCGGTTTCCTCCTCAACCATCCCTGTGCCTCCCATAGGAAATCCCCTACAGATCTGCGTACATCCCTGACGGCCCTTGAACGCGAGACCCTGGTGGACAGATGCGTGGGCTGGTGCAGAAGCAAGACAGCCTCTTCTGTCACCACCATGCTGCTACACAGAGCCAGGACATTCAAGACCTCATGAGAGAGGACACCTCCACTTCCCCAAAATGCAGCGTGTTTCCCTTTACCAAAAATGTTTTTATAGATACACTGTTCCTAATGATTTTTTTTTTTCTAAATCTAGTTTTCATTGCAGAAGGGAAGATACTTCCAAACAAGAGTCCCCAGTGTATCTCCTCTTGTTTTCCCAGTTTTCAGCCAAGCTGTGCTCCTAACAGTCACCAGGCTCTGTTTGTTACCACATTTTCATCCCCAGAACTCCTTTATCACTGCCATGGAAAAAAAAAAAAAAAATTCTTGCACAAATTCCACCCGGTATTGCTTCAATAAATAACAGAAACTTAATCTAAGTCTGCCACAATGCCTCACTTTTGTCCCCTCCCAAACCGCTTTATCTTTCTCTCTTAAGGAAGTAATTATCTTTATTCCACATTACAGGGAGGGGGAGTCGAAGCCAAGCACATCCTGTGGCAGAAATCCAGGAGCACGTCTCCCTGGTACCCTGCAAAATTCACTGATAATTAAGATAAGGGAGATGACAGGAAAAAAAAAAAAAAGGCAGCAAGCATGGCCAGCGGAGCGGTCGGACCTCCAGCAGCGGGCTGCGGACATCTCCCTCTCTGCTTTGCCTGCAGAAACAGCCCAGGTTGCAGAGCAAGGCTCCCACGCCGTAATTACCACGTGCTAATGAACCACAGCACCTGGAGGAAAGCTGCCCCCACCAGCAGCTCACAGCCCAATCGATGTTTGCTCGCTGCCCGCACCGCCACCCCACCTCTGCAGGGAGCTGGGCTCCGGCATCCTCCACAGTCCAGAGACAGCGTCTATGGGGTGAGCCCAAAAGGAGGTGTTTTTAGCAAAACCCTTTGAGCCGGGATAAGGCAGCCATCCCGCAGTGCTTATCGTGCAGCCCTCTGAATGGCTATAGGAGCACGGGGTTACACAGACACCTCCTCACCTCACCATCCACTCTGACCTCCTGGAAGGCTGACAGTCTCTGTATGATGTTCCAACAAACTTTGTATATTAGAAAACGATACATCCTCCAAAACCTGGCTGCACCCTTCTGGGAGCTGGGACCAACCTGGCAACTGGAAACTTTCCTTAAAGGCCACGTAAGAAAAGCTCAGTAAAGCGTGTGACAGGTCAGAGCTTATGGATCTCACCATTTATAAAGCTTTCTCTGGAGATTTGCATTGCTTCTGCTAGTGCTGTACCTGGCTTCCTGATAAATACTCCTGAATTATTTCCTGCACCAAAAGTACATTAAAAAAAAAAAACACAAAAAAACAAAAAACTGTATCTCCAGCGCAAGTAGTTATTAAAAAAAAAAAAAAAAAAGAACCTGAAACCATCCCTTGACATCTCAGAGGATGCTTTGCTTATTCATGTAACACTTGGATGGCAACGTCTCGAGCTAGGAATTGCTCGATTTCTTCTTGGGTCATGATTGCGGACGCAGGGGCTGCTGCTGCCGCTGCAGCCGGCGGCGAGCTCGTGCAGTCCAGGTTCGAGAAAGGGCTGAGCCAAGCCAAGGAGAAAGCACCGCCGAAGGCCGCTTTCATTCCTTCCCAGCCGCTGATCTTCTCCCAGGTTGGCTTCTGGTTTTTAAGACGCTCAATACCCTGCAAGAAGAGAAAAGTTGAAGGTTGTTTTGCGTTCAGTGAGGTATTTGGGCAACAACCGCTGCAGCGTGGCAGCATTCGCGGTTTAGCTAACAAGGAAGACAGGCATCCTGCTTTACCGGTGGTTTCATCCCCGTATTTAACCATGAAACACTGAAACATGACCCAGTTCAAGGACAATCCAAATCTTGGTGAATTTTTTGGGTACATGCTGGTATTGATTTTTATGGTACAAAGATGGCTTCTAAAAAGCCATTCCTTTTTCAAACTTGGATCGCTTCTCCCAGTGCTTTTAGAATCCCTCCAACAAGTAAGGAAATACAATTGCAACTTGAAATTTCACCTTTTGGGGGCTTTTTTACAGTAGTTCAGATACAGGCAAAATAGTGCAGCTTCTTCCAGTCACCAGGAATTTACTACAGCCAGATCTAGGCTTGGCAATAGAAGTTGACATGAGAACAAGCTTACTTTGCACCAATTAAGAGCAAATATTTAGGAACACAGTTTCTATTTAACAAATTGTCCAAGGCAAATCGCAGTGCAAGGCTGATACCCACTGGGATGTGAAGAAACCTACACCGAAATCAATGCAGGACTGCCAATTTTCTTTCCTAAGGAGCCTTGGGCAGCCAGCTCCAATTCATTCTTTCTCCAAGACCGTCACTAAAGTACATGTTTTGTCTTTAAACGACCAGGTCCATCACATCTTGGCAACGACATTTTATTTCTGGCAGTCTTCTCCATGTAGAAATAAGGAACTCAGAACACATTTTTAAGGCTACCCTACGTGAAGTAGGGCACGCACTGTTACACCCATCTTCTGCATCATGCAAGAGAGGAGTCAGATTTATAGGCGGGCATGATATAATGATGCAGGTGACAATGTGGAAACTCTGCTCTTCGAGAAGCAAGGATACTGGATCGAAGCTTTGAGAAATTCAAGGAAAGGAAAATTGAGCAAGTTCAGTTAGAAACATTTAAAACAGCATTTTAGAACAGCTGGATGAAAACCACACGGATGTTCTAATTCTGCAGGTTTTCTCTAAGCACCCACAAATCATTTCAAAACCGTGGGGGGAAAATGACTACATGCAACATCTCAGCAGCACCACAACTGCACTCACAATAAGCCTTCTAAATAACATGACATTTTAACAAAGCAGCAGCTTGGTTTTGCAGTAACATTGAGCGAGCACGAGCAGGCCCAGGAGAAAAAGCACTATAAACAGAGAAAGTAAACGCAAAGCTTTTGCAAACTTAATTCATGCCACGTTTCCCCTGGTGGCTTTAGAGAAACGTGGCAGAGAAATCAGAAAATGAGCACGGATGCAATACCAAGACTTAAGTCACCGAGGTTGCAGCGTTGAGAAGAATTCATCTCGCAGTGCTAAGCACGGGCACGTGCATCTTTGCAGTGGGCCCAAGCTTGTAAATGCATGCCTTCACCTGCGGTGGCACCTTCTGAGGAGAAGCCCTCCAGCCCCAGCCCCTCGGGACAAGGCACTTTGTGCTGCCACAGCCAGAGCCCACCCTTACCTCCCTCCCGGGCAGGCCAGGAGACGGGCAGCGCTCACAGACAGCAGACCAGAGCCTTGGCCAGGTGTCCAAGCACAACCACGTACTTTTTCTCCAGGCTGCAAAGCGCTCTGGATCCAACACCCCGCGGCCGCGCAGCCAGGAGCGGAGAGCAAGATGCATTCGCTGCTTACAGCGGAGGAAGAGCTTTGCTCCTCAGCAAGCCGGAGAGGTTGCTAACGTGTTAGGAACAAACCACCACCGCGGCCACGGCGCTCGTTGCGTGAGCTTCTGGAGAGAAGGGAAAGAAGCAGCACGAGGCAGGAGGAGAGCAGGCACCAGGCATCTGAACGCTTCCCCGGCCACACACAAGCTTTAATCCTGCCTTCAGTCAGACGCCTGTAATCCGGTTCGATCCACGCTGCCGTCTAAATCAGGAATAAGGATCTTTAAGGTTTGTGGGCAGCAACCCCTCTCTTCCTCCCCCCAGAAAACATCATTCACCCGCTCTGAATAGCATCTGCTAATCAAGGCGATAAGCAAGGTCAGCCCCAGGTTGCACTAATGCCAGATCAGAGAGCAGCTAATCGGAGCGGGTAGGGGCATACTTTCTCTCTCCTTGCCCAACCTCGCTAACCCCTTCAGGGCACGTATTCAAAATGAGTAAAACTTTTAAAAATCGTATCCTGTTCCCGTTTTGGCTGCCCGCCCCACAGTCAGCAGGGCGTCAGGAAGGTTACGGAAAGGGAGGGAAAGATAAAGAAAAGTTTCCCAGATATCTGAGTTTAATTTGTGGTGTGCAATCAGATAAAGAGACTAGTGGGAAAAAAAATCCATAATCAGTAACTTATTGTTTTACCTACAACATTGTGTAATTTACATTAAAAAAAAAAAAAAAATCCAGAGTCACTCAAATCGTAACCTGGTTTTGCCTTTAAAAATAATTTAAAGGGGAAGGAAGGAACGCACAACAGTTGAAGACATGACTGTTTGTTGCTGTTTCATGAAAGGTGCTTTCTGGGGGGGTGGGATAGTTTCCCCAAATCTCTTGCTGTTATTTTAGAAAGCAAGAATTTTGTATTTCAAATTAAAGCAACAGCTATTTCTCTTCCCTGTAACGCTGCCATTCCATTTAAAAAAAAAAAAAAAAAAACTTTTCAGAAAGCACCGTCTCTCACTATTCCAAATCACGTAATTTTGAACAAATACCGAAAAAGAGAAAACATACACAGAGAAATACAAAACACTGGGCACTTCCATTTCAGTCAGAGGTGCATCTTTGCGAGTGCAGGGACGGAAGGACGAGGTTGACCTGTTACCACTGCGATGCCGTGGCAGACATCCCGTCTCTCCCCCTATTTCCCTCAGTATCTGTTTCTGTGCAATGCCAGACAGGATGCTGGGTGGCTCGGTCTGACCCAGGAGCAGCGCTCGGCAGGACGGCTCTCGCGTATCAGAAGAAATGCATTAGGTTCTTTTAATACATTTGTAAAATCCAAAAGGAAAAGAGCAAACAGAACTGGCAAATATCGCAACAATTTGTCAACTATGGTAAGACACGGGAGGTGTTGCTTAATATTTGAAATCATGATCAAGGCAGGCTTTCCCAGCCGTCCCTCCTGGCCCTCTGCAACACCGGGCTCAGGAGTTCCCTGCATTCGTTTCTGCTTACAGCACCCCTAACCTTTTGAAAAAGAAAAACATGGCCACGATTTAAGAATTGCCAGTTTGGTACAGAAACTGCCACAACCTACGCAATGCTGTTCTCGTAGGACATAGGATGTTAAGCAGCTTATTTATAGTCTGGGATTTCTCCAACTTCAACTTCCCGATTTGCCTGCTGTAGCAAATGGGCAAAGTCGTGTTTCCTGCAGAAGTACTCTGCCTCTGGTGAAGTTTGTCCTCCAATTTCTCTTGGCCATGCTAAAGCAGAACCAGCACCTGAAATCAGGTGATCCTGCCCGAGAAAATACAAGCCAGCAAGTCTGCCTTTCTCATATTAATACCGACCCCCAGTTAGTATCATTCAAATTGCACCAAATCACACCACCGAGCTGTACAGTGCAAATAAAACAGAGGACCCCCAGTTACTGACATACACACGACAGACACCAGCGGACATTTGTGCAAGCTGTGATGGTGCCTCACTGAAAATCAAAACAGTCTGAAAATATTAATGTTGTATAATACTTTAAACACTGCATTTGTTTGAAGCAAGAAAAAACGATTAATTACACTTTTTCATGATGATCTAAATGCCAGAACAACGCAACCAATCTTCCTCCAAAATGCATAGTAAATAAGGGTAAATAAAATAAAGCTGGAACGTGCACTGGTGGAACTTATAACCAAAACAATTTTCAAGCAACGAACCACATTGTGAGATGCATTCGTTTATTACTTATCTAGGTGACTAAAGCCAACCCCCCCACACACACCAGGTTTGTTTTTTAGGGCCAGATTCTCTACCAGTTCAGGTTAGCTCCCGCAGCATGTGCCTCACCAGCTAAACTGATACTGTCCAAAGATCCAGCCCTCAGCTATTAAGCAGGGAGCAGTCTCTGAAAAACAACATAGCATAATCTTAATCTTTTCCCAAGCTTTTCTTCATTAAGGAACAATGTGTATGCAAAAGCCACGTTTCCTTTACAGGACTTTCCCCCCGAAGCCCGAGTGCAGCCCGTGAATCTCTCTGAGCGGCCCTGCAGCAGACTAATCCTCAGCAAGAAGGGGAACAACACCGGCCACCGCAGAACCAGCCCGCTCCCCCAGCGCAGCATTACGGGCAGCCACTTCCAGCTGGTGAAATAACACCTCTGACACAGCAGTATATTACCAAACAACTCATTTGTAACTTACAAGTTGAACACTCAGTTAATTAACCTTCATATGCTTCAGCATGCTTGAGTATAAAAGTGAAAGGTCAGAAAGCCATCACAGATTTTCCCAAAGTTTAAAGTGAAGAAAGAAAATAAGAACAGCAAACATTTTTTTTTGGAAAAGTTTTATTGCATTTGTTTTCCATATGGAAGCATTGACAGACTGAAAAGATGCAGCATTCACATTACTTCCAAAAAGAGACATCCACTAAACATCTCCTTCCCTGATTTCCCTCCCTTCCCCCATGGCTTTGAAGCAGTCTAAACAGGTCATCTTTCAAAAATATGATTTTATTTAAACCAAGGAAAGAAAAGATCCCTTGGAATTCATGTACACAGCTGATTTGTATTTTTTTTCTTTTGTTCGCAATATTCTGATGAGCCTATGGGAGTCATGATCCCAAAACACAATAAAATTCCTGCCTGAACACAAGAGGCCAGTTGTAGTTATGAATGGTTTAGTTTTACCCGTTTCTGGAATGCCTTCTGTCCCTCCCACTTTCATCACCACACAGTTCATAACAGTACGCATGCTCCTTACCATCAATATTTCCCCAATTTAAAATACACACACGTGTGTGTATTTACACACATACACATGTATGCATAAATATGAGAGAAGATTTACAAAGCTCTAAACCAGGGCAATGCTAAGAATATAGAACCAATCGCCCTGCTCTACCTACACATCCCGTCAATATTAGTGTTTGTAGTAATCTGTCTGCCTCTGGGCATTCACGTCAGTTTTTCACATTAACACTGTTTAGCAGGCATTGCTCTAACAACTCATTTACCAAGACAAACACACACAAACAAGATGATCCCGCTATTCTAAACACTTGAAAATTAGATTTCTTTCTTTCCTGCAAATGTAAGGCATTTAAAAAAATCCAAAAAGTCTTCTTAATCTGCCACAGTTACCCTAAGACGGCAACAACATCCTGCTCACGAGGGAGGGAACAGACAAAATAATGCCAGAAAGATGGAATCAATTCTGAGGCTGGAAGGAAAAAGGGGGGAAAAGTGGTCTTGGCAACATCTGTTTTAAATACATTAACTGCGTGTGATCACCAGGTCAATTGGCTCTCTTGCTGTGCCATGTTCTTGTCTTGCACCTTTTGATAAAGTGAAGTGTCTACTTCCCAGTTCAAGTTCACTTATGAAAGAGCGACGCGCTCCTTCAGGAAGTCCAAAGGTGTCTGTGTAGGACTGTTGGCACTCGTATGTCTTCCACAGAGCTCATCACAGTCAGGAGACAGCATGAGAATCTACTCAGAAGAGGTGGGTCACAACAGAGAAAGAGGATCCCCTCCACGTTAGTTATGCCATACAGAAAGCAGAGAGAAACAAAGGCCAGTAAAGTTAACAAGATTAAAGGGGAAAAAAAAAGAAAAAAGAAAAAAAGAAAAAGAAAAAGCAACAGCAGCAGTTTCAGCCAGAGATATAGAATTATCTAAAATTGTGGAATACAGGGCTTTTTTTTCTCTGCAATTATCAGCCATTCAATAGACATAAAAAAAAGTTTGTTTTGCTTTTTGTTTTCAACATTCATGGAAAATTTATAACAGTAGTGCTGTAATATGTTTCTATCTTAGTGGAAATGCTGGTCAAGAATTCCTCAGACCACATACTGGTACGGGTCTGCTTTTCCTTGGTCTGGTGTTGCGAATGGGCTAAGCCATGCTATAGAGAACGGATGGCCAAATACTGCTTTCATGTTCATCCATTTTGTTTTTTTAGCCCATCTTCTCTCTTCCTTTTTCAACTGTTCTATTCCCTGAAAACAGAAATATCACATTTTCAGTCAAACACTCAGTTTTTGTAGATCTGGACTTGTGGAAAGGTCTACTCTCAATTACCCCTTATCCAGAGGATGGAGTAAGAAAATAAAAATGCATCTATAGAGCCTCTCTTTTTCTTCTCATTGTTTTATACTAAAAGAAAAAAATAAGGATAGAAAATATTTCTTGGAAATAGAATTGCTTTAATTTTGTTCAGGCCAGGAAATTTCATCAAACCTTTTAAGACCTGCCCTCCAATTGCCTCTGATGTCAATTAAAAAAAAAACACCACATAAAACCAAATATGAAGTATGTGCTTTAATGGCTGAAAGCATTGTGCGCTAACCAGATGGAAAAAAATTTAGAGGAAACCATTATAAGCTTGCAGACAAAAAAAACCAACAAGATAATCTCTATAATGCTCCCAGATTCACCAAGCAAGTTCAGGAAGTGCCCATGGCTCAACGTGGCTGAGTCTACCTGGTGCCTCTTCATGTTTCATTAAGATCACTGCCAAAACATGCATGGGCTGACAGCAGGGAGAAAAGGTTAAATAAGATACCAATTTGAGAGAAATCACTGGCATTGTTTAGTAAAGGTTAGAGGGAAAACAAAAATAAGCCATCAAGCAACCAGCTGAAACATTCACGAGTCAGTCATTTTCAAAAAAAAATAAAATCAAAGACCCAAAACCCCAATCTGTATCACATCTAAAACTTGTAAAGTGAATTGGGTCTTCCAGGAAAGCTATGCCTGGCTGCCACAGGAGCAAAACTAACCAGTGCAGTCACTGGAGAGCATTACTCTTCCACGGATAGCAGCAGCATGCAGGTCATTCTGTTCTGTAACTTAGGATCTTTTGCAAGGTAAGCTTCTCCTGACCTACACGTCTCTCCTGTCCTACAGATTAATGCTCTGTAACACATCTGTGTGTCTCAAATTACCAATACTGGGTGCTCCGCAGAAACAGCATAGTCAGCTGCAAGAGTTGCACTGACCCTTGGTAATGTCACCTCCAGAGGTAACAGCAAAATACTAGGTTTCTGGGTCCGTTCGGGCAGAAAGGAACCATCCCGGTGGGACAGCATACACAAGATGGGGAATGAGGTCTCCCAGTGGTTGAAGAAGGTGAGAAAAGGCACAGCACAGCCCTGTCTCGAAAATGTGAAATAAAACACTGAAAGAGACCACACCAGGAAGAATTTCACCTGGAAATATTCCTCCACTCAAAACAGATTGTTTGCCAGACACAGCTAGCTCAGTACTAGCAAAATCAACAATGGGAGGAAGTATCACAGAGAGCACAGAAGTTTCCAAAGAGCGAAATCCTTACTGGTAAGTATTAAAAAAAAAAAAGAGAGAGAAAAAAAATGAAACCCCAAAACCAAACAGGGGGTGCCCATATTTCACTTCTAGTTCTAATTTGTGGCATGAATCCTTTGGTATTGAAGAGCTTCCAGAATTTGAGGGGCAGGGAAAATAAGGAAACCTATTTGTGTACACGGCTATTGGAAGCAGCTTCTAAAAATTCCTGCCAGGTTTCAAAGATTAAGAAATTCAGATGATGATTTTACAGATAGCGTTGCTAATTTATGCACTTATTGATAAACTCAAGCTTGGCAGGATCTTGATGTTCTGTATGACATCGTACTCCGTCCTGGGGGTCTCCCCAGCAGAAAGAATAGCTGCAGTCCTCCTCTGAACACAGAAGAGCCACAGCGTGAACATCAGCCTCTTGCAGAAGCCAGGCATAAAAACACGTACTGTAAAGAAGACTCGGGAGCGATGGGCTCTTACACACTACAATGCCAGCCACAGCTCTCCGATGGCAGCAAAAATACCTATTCTAGCTTCAACTGGCCACGGGCAAACAAGTGAAGGGTAAGGAAAACGAAAGGAGGCAGGGGTCTCTTGTCACTCTTTTAAAACCATCATTTCTCTGAAAAATTTCTAGCACATAAAGCTGCAAATAGTGACACCAGGGGACACACAGCACAATTTAAAAGAATACCAACCTCACAGCATTTCATTCAAGGAAAAAAGTTCTCAAATCACGTGAACAAGTACTCTGTACAGAGTAAACCCAGTTACCAGTGCCCACCTTAGCAGAGGTACTGTCAACACAGCATCCCAGCCAATAAATACATAGGTGCACACTACTTCTCACAGTGACTTTCAGAGAGCACCATCTACCACGGTGCTAGTTCAGTTGATTACATCGGATTTTTTCCTCAAAACGTACACATGAACTCCCCGTGCAATGAGGTAAAACCCTGTAAACCTTCACTGTTTCTACAAATGGTGAGAGACAGGCTAAAGGAAAGAGTGCATGAGACACCCACCGTTTCGTCAGTGCAGATGGAGTGTACTTGGGTTCCAAACATAACTGAGGTGAAGATGAGAAATAGGAGAGCCTCAAAACACAAGAGGATGAGAAGGATCACTGTGGTTGGTGGAGAGAAGGAGCTGCATTCTGTGAAGACAAAACAATGGAGTAGGAAGGGGAGAGATCAGGTAATGCAGCAGCTGCAAAACGAGTTTTTCATACTCAAATTGTCAAAATAAACTATATGATGACCATACTCAAAAAGGTGCCCAGGGAAGCTCGGACATTCTTAAGGATATGCAACAATGAAATGATCACTCCTGCAAGTTTAACAAAAAGCAAAACCAAACCAAACCAACAACAACAACCTGTGATGCTTCAAAAATGCAGCTTCCTTTTCCAGTTAGGTGTTTTCCTGCATGCTAGCCAGGAATCCACTCTACTTCCTTTCACCTGTAGCTTCATCTTCCAGGATCTTCCACAATAATAAAGTCCCATTAGAAATCTCAAGCTAGTGGTCAGGACCCAAGGATGATTGTAGGCTTCCTTTTATAACTTCTCTAAGTCATAACTTAAAAGACAGGTAGATAAAGCCAAGTTCTTATCTTTTCCTTATACACTACCTATAGTGCAACCTCATCGCAAACTGAAGCGAGAGCTGAAGAAGTCTGAAAAGGAGCCTATAAAAGAGGAAAAGAAGAATGGAAAAGGGAGAAGGACGTTATAGGTCAAAAATCACAGTGCTGTGTTGAATGTTGTAAATGTCAGAACATTTCTAGACTTCTCTGAAATCCAAGAATAAGTAACACCAAAAAAAAAAAAGAAAGTTTTTTGCATGAGATGTTAAGCTTCAACAGATGTGCAATAATCAAGGGCTAACGTAATCAGCACATATCCAAGGCAGCTGGAACAACAGATCCATCTCTTGTAAGTGCTCTGTTCTGCCACCTGAACCTGGGACAGGTGGGAAAGTGCTTCCCCCACAGATACAGGCTTGGAGAAAGGGTGCAAAAGAAACTTTCCTTTGATGTATCCTTCCCCCGTGGCCCTAGCCACTGTAGTCAAATCCAGATGTTCTCAGTGTCATTTGGCAGCTGTTTGCCAAAGTTTTGAACTGCAGAATAACCTTGTCAAAATTCAGCTCGTATATGTAAATGTAGCCATCCTCTGCAGTATTATAAGCTAAAACCACTCCTTATATTGAATGACACAAACAAAATTCTAGGAAATACAAAGCTAACGCCCTTCCAAAATATCCGCGAGCAGCACACACATCTGCACACACATTCTTTGGCACCTGGCTCTTTGACTCAGCATTACCTAGAGGATTTCCCATGCCCACAGTTTTTGAAAACGTATCTCAAATGCTTGTGTGAAAATTTACTCACTGGCTGCTCCAGAATGAGGGCTGGTAGTTTATTTTGGTTGCTGTTGGTTTTTTTGTGGAAAGAAATTGTTTGTTCTTGTGAGGGTGGATTTTTGGATCTGAGTTAACATGTTTTCCTGGCAGTCTTGCAAGAATGATTCACTTTACCCTTTTAAAAAGAGCATACACATTCTTCTTATCTTGCTTTGGCATTCAGGAAATCAGTGCTGCATTCACGTAAACTTATTGCACACACACACACTATATAGGAGTCTTTACATCCCAGCTTCTCCCCAGGCAGTATCAGCCTTAAGCTGAAACAGGACTTTTCAGGACAGAGATCCTAGCAGGTCAGAAAGAATTATGAAGTTCCAGGATTGATCATAAAAAAAATAGAGATTGCATAGCAGAGCCTTGATAGCATTCTTCTAAAACCAGCATAAAAGGGGTTGCCCTACATGCAAACTGTATTGTAAGTCTTTTTCATAGGCCAACCTGGTATTTTAATGAGATACTTTGTTAGTACTCACTTGTCCAGTCTTCTTCAAAGCAATACAAGAAGTGAAATCCCACCATAATTAGAGCATGCAGGGAAATCAGTGCTATATACATCTGAAAAATAAAGGATGCAATACAGGCATCAGGCAAAGTTTAAAGACCAAAATGCTAAATGTTCCAACCACTTGAAATAAAGTGGCATGTTAAGTCTTAAAATAGTCCTAAAATAATAATAATAATGAAAAAAAACACAAAAACAACAGCAAAACAACCACCCCCATCCCCCCCAGACCAAGCACCCTGAAGCTGGCACATGCCAAGGCTACACATACTCACTGAGGCCTTACTAGCGGCTCTGAGTGCACAAGGAGGGCATTTAATTCAAAGCCAGCTGGACACAAAACCCAGCCTCCTGCGCCTCAGTGTGGCCTTACACACAGCCTACTGCCCTCGTCTCCCCTGAGAACAGCACAACTTTCAGAGATCAGCAACTCTCTGACATCGAGGTATCATGTTGTCGAAGCCTACATCTGTGCTCTCAAGCACGAGAGCACTATAGTTTGCCAGTGAAACAACCGCTAATTTGTTTTAGCCACAATAAGCACTTTATTTTCCAGCGTCAGTTTGAGAAAAAGGGTTTTTTTAGTTTGTTTGTTTTAAATGTTTTTTTCCCTGAGGCAGACACTGGCATGGAAAATTCCTGTCAAGCTTTAACACTTTAACCCTAATGCATTTTTTTTTAAATCTTGTCATAGCTTTGCAACAAAATCCTTTGAACTGTTTGCAGTACTACACACATACACTACAATTCATCGAGACGGGCCAAAAAGATGACTCTCCTGGACCTACAGACTGTGACAAAAGAGTCGTGAGATACTGGATGTGAGAGAGATTTTGTTACAAGAAGCCCCTGTGGAAGCAGGAAAAGGTGATAGGAGAGCATTTTGCCCTTGTCTTTCCTTGGAACTTGAGGGTGCTGCTGTACTTTCACCTCCCCAGGTAGAAAAAAAGTAAACAAGAACAAAACCAAAAGAGTAAACAAAACCAAAACTTTCTCAACTACATTCATTGTTTAATACAGCCCACTTGAAAGTAATGTCAGTTTCAACAGAAACCCTTTTGATAGGATTAAAACATCTAGCTCACTCGTCACAGTGAAAAAAGCCTTGCTCAGGGGAAAGAATTTATTTTGTTCTGTAATCCACTGACAATCCACACTGCAGAAAATAAGTTTTTCCACAATAAGGTTAAGAGCAAGGTTTTCATTTTAACTGCAAATGTCTCCCTTTCTACTTGCTAATATGAGAACATTCTTCCTTGACCCTACAGATTGCTCCGAAGATTTATTAATAAAACAGGGCAACACTGAAACTCAGCCTTGCAACGTTCACACTACTCCCACGGGATATTTGCAGTTTGCTTTGATGGAACAGATTTCAACCCTTCCATAAATATGTAGTATTGAAGTCTGCACTCCTGTTCTCTTACTCGTTAAGCCATAGATACAGTACAAAAAGTCAAACACCTCCTTGGTTTGCAAGTACAGAAATAAACCGCCTGCAAGTAGAAGGTGGATAATCCTTTCCAAAGGGGATGCAGACTTCCTCCTCACTTAAGATGTGACACCAGCACTTATTATATGATCCCACACAGGTACTCACCCGAGTGCAACATTTAGGTACCCTACATATGGAATAGGACCCTACCGGACACAGTACAGTGTAAAAGGATGGCCCAGGCCTCAAAGAGCTCAACATCACAACAAACTACTTGAATTATGGAATAGCATGCCAATCAACTGACAACACAAACCTCACAAAACCCTGGCAAACACTTCCTGTTCTGCCTTTTCCCAGTTGCTGTATTGTGTGTGTTCCCTAATTAGTAAAACAGAAGCCTGCAGGAGTTCCCTGTAAAGCTCTTCTGAAGCAGGAAAGAAAAGAAACCCAGCTTTTGGAGCTGCTTTGACACACAGCATTTCGTTGCTGCTCACTGGAGAACCTCAAACGCCAGTTGTGAAATACTTACTGTAAACAGTACAAAGTACTTCTGGTTATTCTCTCCTACACAGTTATTGACCCACGGGCAGTGATGGTCCATTTTCCGAATACACCTCTTGCAAACACTGAAAGAATACAGATCTTTATTCACAGCACATTTCATTCCAGGAATACAAGATTTCACGTGAGTTTCACGGACACACAGAAATGAAAGGAAAGAATCAGAAGTGAAATTTGAACCTCAATATATTTACTAGTAAGCACATCAATATTTCTGAAAAGACACAGTCAAGTGAGCAGACCAAATCAACCATATAATACCAAATGACCATTGCAAAAAATTAATGCCAAGCAAGACACATTATCATAACTTTATCAGTGGTTCTGCCAAAATATGGTTTGACAAATACTTTCGAGCAGATAGAAAAAAAAAATATCTGTATTTTAGTCTAGTTTTAACCTACTCGGTCTCTGAAAACGTCCACAGATAAAAATCTAACAATAACGACAAAAAAAAAACAAAGATATGAAAAACAGTAATGAATAAAGATATTTTTCAGAATTGCTAATAAGAGATTAAGGTTTATTTGCTATTATTAGCTGGTAGCAGGAACTCGTGAAAAACAAAATTAAAGAAAACATTACAGAAGATTCTTGACATCAAGGGAAGCCACACACTGGCATAAAACAGCTGTGGCAGTCAGTCAGGAAGACAGTACCACAATATACATTCAAGGTAAAATTAGATGTTAAAGTACTTCACAAAACCACACTAATAAAATGAAAATTCAAATTCTTGCCAGCATGCACACTGTGGCTTGAAGTCAAATAATTAAAAGACTATTACTTGGTCTGAACATCATTCTCCCGGTTAGTCAGTAACTGCTTCAACTCACATAATAAAAGAAGTCTTTTTCTCTGCTGCTCTCTCATATGATAGGAGACGAAAGGCAGTCTCCTGATACCACATTGCACAAACAAGCACAGAAATCAAACATGAAAAAACACGAAACCCCAAAACAAGCAAACAATAGACCCAGAAAGGAAACAGGGAGAGCAACTCCAGAACAATTCTGGCAGCTCTGGAACAGAAAGAATTGAGGGCTGTGCTAATTCTTAGTTCCATTTTTCTTCTTAGAATTAAAAATATTTCGACCTTAATACAAACAACAACATCCAGACACTTAAGAGAGCCCCAAACGTAATCACGTTCTTATGAGCGCGCGTGAATAAATAATAGCAAGCCTCTCTCGGAACAGCCTTGCGCTCTCCCTGCGTGGCGGGAGGAGCTAATCCCCAAGGACGCTTGCCGTGCCCGAACAACAGCTGAGTCCCGACGCTAAATGAAAGGCTGGCCAGGCAGGAGCAGCCTCTCTGCAGGTGGCTGAGAGCAGCCCAAGAGCTGCTTCTCCTCGGCAGGCACAGGTACCCCGTTAGCTCCTAGCCCCAGATGCAGTGGACAACAGGAAAAGCCTCGTTGTGCTAGAACAAGCAGCTCAAAATGATTTTTGGCCTATATGGGAACTGAAATCAGCTGGTGGTGTGAAAACACATCTCCCTACCCCACAGGAAGCGTTTGACTGAAGATTCGCAACAGCATCAGTGCTCAGCGGATCAGTTTCCCAAATCTTAACGACTATAAAAGTAACTTACAGCATACAAAAAAGGACTGTGGAGACGAGGTTTTGTGTTTAGCCAGTCTTTTTTCATTTGCCTATGCTATGAGTCATCAGCAACACAGCGTTTTAGATGTGAAGTTTCATTCATAATTGAAGAACTGTCAGAGGGGATTTTACAGTAGCATTAATAAGTGATAGGCACGATCACGTTGCTCCTACCGAATAACCAACTCCTGATTTAGATTAAAATAAAAAGCCAACAACAACAACAAATTTGCAAATTGAAGCTCTGAGAAGAGATGTGAAAAACACAAACAGCAGAGTTCGGTCAGCTCAGTACCACGTACTCCCCTCGCCACAAGACCCCTGCCTGTATCAGCAGTAACCATGATAGGAGCTCTCCCAATATGCGCTGGTTTTGGGGTAGATAAGGAAGGGATACCAGTGTGAACTCATTAACTACTCACTGGAAAGCAGGTCTGCTTGTTTTAAAAGCTGAAGAAAATTTTAGGAAGTAGTTATTTTTTTGTTCACTGCCTTTAGTACTAAAAAGCTCACTACTAGTCACTCTCTTCAGGGAAGTTTATCCTACCAGGAAAAGAAAGGACATGGCAGATCAGTAGGCATACTGCTCTATCACAAAGCACAAAACAAAGTCACGGTACTCAATGAAAATGTGGAAATTGAACTCTTGGAAAAAAAAATAAAAATACGTATACTGTTACCCAAACTTTAGTTTTAACTTAAATATTACTTCTAAATAGAGTCTACAGTTAGACAAATGGGTCTGTGAATAAAAACAAAAATAAAAAGGACACTGACCTTTGAGAGACATTACATTTTATGGCCTTCTCTGCATTTTGGTATTTAATGTCTCTTTTAAAGCCTTTTTAAGTCTTTTTTTACATGATAGCCAGTACTAAGAAAATTTATGGAGTGTCAATTACAGGTCTGAAGCCAAGGCAGTGTTCATGTGAAATGTTTCTCATTTTGCAAGTGGCCCTAGCCTGCTGTACAAGAAAACTGCCCAGAAAAGGCCTGAGATTTTTTCAGAGAAGCTTAAAGGTGCCTGGCACTACCAGCAACAGAATTTGGATGCCAGTCTTTCAATTTAACCACTCAAGTCTCACACTCCAATAGTAATTCAGATCTAGGCACTCTGAATAATACTTGAGATCCGGTGGCACTCGATAAAAGAGCAATTCTCAGAAAAGACTTTACCTGCAGTGATGTGCTCTGTCAGGTTTGATGCTACAACATTTTGGGCACTTGTAAACCACCTGTCCTGGCTTTAGCTGCAAACTCTCAATGAACTCCTTTGTTGCATTACCTTTGGGTACAGCACCCTGCAGAAAAAGAAAACAAACCAGAAGATTAACCTGCGGACATTATGAGTGCTAAGAACAATAGAGATGACTTAAAACTATGGGAGGGGAGGGAAAGAGATAGAAACTTCCCTAATATCAGAGTTTTAGGAAGAAGAAAAAGAAATTAAAACAAGGGGAACCAAATACGTAAACATTACCTTTTTTTTTTTTTTTTTTAAAAACATAGGAAGCAGCAGTAAATCCTCACTTAAGGAATCAGTCTTTTGTAATCCCAAGTAACCTTATAATATTTAAGAATCCTTATCCCTCTCTTCACATCTATCAATGGATTTATCATCCCAGCATTTCATAACACAAACTGGAGACAGCAGATGTTTTAATTCCAGTAGAAGCGGCTGCTTCTAAAGTATCATTCATACATTAACAGCTGCTGATAAACATCTCATGTATTTACAGTTATGCTTCCACTGTGTATTTGTTATTTAAATGAGGGCTTAACTTTCAAACAGTGCACACTTTCTAAGAATCCTCCCCCCACATAAGACTAGGTAAAACATTTGTGCAAGTGCCACGTTAAAATAAGTATCTTTAAACAGGTGACAATATTGTTGCTGCAGAAGCCTGAACTTTCACAAGTTTTCAAAAGGTTCAAGAATTTCCAGCCTTTTATGGCCAAAAATTTAATCAAAAGAAAAAAAAATCATAAAATGTGATGTATGAAATCACTGCTGGGACACTGACACAATGCATCTCTGTGGATGTAGGCTTTTATACTGAAATAAAAACGGGGAATTAACATTTTAACAGATTTCTGACGGAACAGCCTCTTTTTAACGCATCTGTACAACCTCTCAACAGCGATAAACAGGAATAATAGACATTAATAAAAGAACAGCACATTAAGTCAGTATTATAAGGTTTTCTTGAGCAGCCTGGATTTTTCCACATAAACTTCCCAACAGACCTGGCAAACTTAAAAATTACCACGACCAATGTCCACAAAATGCTACAACTGATGTTCTCTCTTTCTAGCACAAAACAAAGCTCAAAACCCCAGGTATGTTTTTAGCAAGAGCATACAGGAAGCAGTTCCTGAAAAGCACGACACACGTTATCAGTTCTGAACAATCCAGGTTTTCATTAATTTCTGATAAGAATTCCTGTTTGTTTGCCTCAGCAGCGGTCTCTGTTCCCTCGGTGTGCCCCTGTTCTCCATTTGCCAGGAGGCTCCTCCATCCCAGCCTGGCACATTCTGTCCCGTGTTGCTGCGTCCCCTCACTTTACGTTCCCTTCTCCATTTTGTCTAGCTGATTTCTTCATAAGAATCACTACAAAGAGTAAAACGAAGTCCCACTGGCTCTCCCCATCCATACACAAAAATCCCACCACACACTGGGAATTAACATATCTTTTCCAGATTGCTCTTCACAGAGGTTGTGTCTGTTTCTCTGACACCATGCTTGCCCAGTCTGCTTTAGAATATAGCTTTTGTTTCAAGAGTTACTGCTAACTCTGCAAAATAACTCCAGAGACCTGAAGGTCCCTAGGCATTAAAGCCACACAACATACAATAATTAACAACAACAACGAGAACCCTTAGGACATAAACTATATAATAAATTGCTACAACCCTGTTTTCATGAGCTCAATGACCACAAGTTTCAGTGCCTCAACTACTGCTCAAAGTTCTGTCCAGCAGCAGTAGTGTGCAACGAATCAGCCTTTGCTTTACCATAAGCTGTGAAACTACCCCAAATCAAGCCATTTTTGCAGTGCTGTGGCTTCTGGGAGAGACGAAAATTAGGAAATAAAGATTACACTGAAGTTTTAATGGTGCCTAGCAAGGTTTCAAGTAGGAAATGACACTGGAAAGACATAATTTGAGTATCACAGACTCAATGCTATTCCCAACATCAACAAGAAGAATCAGGAGAAAGGGGCCAAGAGGGGTCTAAGCTTGTTTTTCCTCCCACTGACTAGTGGGGATGGGGCTTTGAACTGAATCTACTGTCCAGAGGTTGATAAGCAAAATAAACACAAGCCATTCAGAATAAGCATCATGTATCTCTAATAAGACAATGTCCTACAGACACACACAACAGGGTGTTACTACAATTCTTATGCCTCCTGCCTGCCCAAGACCTTTCAGCTCTTAGCATGCTCACGTACTATTTATTTTAGCATGGTCCAACAAACCCCACTAAATCACTAGCATGAGAGATGGAAGCGTGGCTTTTCAAAACAACACAAATTCTGCTTCGTTCTGCTGAAGCAACACTTGCCAAGGCAGACAACCAAAACCAGCTTTTCCTGCTTTGCTGTTTGTCAAGACATGACAAGCCACAAACATGAGATCTGGCATTGGTGAGAAAACAGTGTCAGAGAGAAACACTCTCCTCCTCAGCACGAAAAGAGAAGCTGCTCGCATGAGGGGAATCTAAAGCTGGGTCCTTGACTTAGCTTTCGGCTTGAGTGGGCTGAGAAATTAGCATACCACATCAGCAGCCTCACTCAGCAGGCTGACACACACAAGTTATTTAAATCTGCCACTCACTCAGCAAATGAGTTACCCAACATCTATCAGATAAGAAAAACACTGCCTTTTTCTTTCCGAGACATCCAGAGAGATATACTTACTGGATCTGTCAGCATAGCACGAAAATGTGAAGCCAAAGCGAGGAAAGCCAAGGTGTTGAACAGCGTGCCATTGATGACACTATAAATGTAATCTCTTGATGGAACTAGCATGACCAGAAGGACTACAAAGTCGGCATAGAACACCAGCATCCAGGTAACGACAGCACATGCAATACCACAGCCATCTCGAATAAACCACATTGTTCCCAGGGAAGCACGGCTAGGAGGTGGAACACACTTTTCCGGCTGTAGGTATTCAGGTTTCCTTTCAATATCTCTGAAGCGGTGGACTGGAGTAATCATCATAGGCTATTATGTCCATACTTGCATCTGAAAGAGAATCAGAAACAGTGCTCACTCCTTTGCAAGATACACAGAATCCTTGCACGTGATGGTACAGGGATCACGTGAGAAATTCCAAATTGCAGAAAGCGAGTTGGAAAAGCAAAAAAGACAAATAAATCAACCAAGAAATAATGGATTTGGAAACCAGACTCTTGCGCTTATCAGAACACTTCTTACCCAAAAGACTCTCTAAGTGCTTTTAAGACTTGCTTAATTACACATTAAATCCACCAGCGTGCCACCTCCACCCCCACGGAGGAAAGGCACCAAGCACTTTAACGAAGAGCACGGTGATCAGGTGGGTGCCGACAGGAGCAGCCACAGCTAGGGCTGAAGCAGGAACCGGGTGCTGCCATGCGGGAAAAGAGCAAAGGCCTGGCACAGACAGCAGGGCCCCTTTCTGCTGGCTCAGGCCTGGGGAAGGGAGCCTTGGGGTTAAAACTGCGAAAACAAACCGCTGAAGAGTTACAGCGGCAGGAACTACCAAAGCAGCAGCAGCAAAGATCTTTATAGGAATTTCTAGTCTTGCCTGGAGCACGCTCTTCCCCTCTCCTTTGGCTCAACATCCCTCTTAAGCCGTCTGCTCTGCCATCCTTCTCCTGCCAGCTTTGCTCCATCCCTCAAGGGCGCTCGTTTCGCCTCCCTTCAGCGCTCCCAGCTAAGTCCCCTCCGCTGTAATAAGGGCACCACCGCCACGTCCGCTGCCACCGCCATGTCCTCTCCATCTCCGCAGCCACCTCATCTACCCAAGAGGGCAAGGTCCGTCTTGGGAGCCAGAACTGCGCTGCCCCAAGGACGCGCAGCACTTGCTGTAGTTCAACACAGCTCCCACCAAATTTAAGCATTTGAGGGAAAAAAAGGGTGCTCGTACAACTCTGGCAAGGGATCAGTCAGCCCGCGCTGAGAGCTTACACCACTCCCAATGTCAGTGCACACCTGGTACGCTAGGTTTTAGAAGCGGCTCTTCACGCACCCAGCGGCTTCTTCCAAAGACACTTGTGAAAAAAGTATTTGCACAATGCTCCAAACGCTCAGAAACGCTGCAATCTCTGTTTACTGACCCACCTTCGACAAAAATGGATACAACGATTTTGCTACCAAATACACTGAACCGCATACGCCCCAACAGAAGGGTTCAGCCACCTCCTGTTTTGACATGTAAGCATTATTCTCATTTCTTTTCAAAAAACAGAGTTAATTTTTCCATTTTAATTCAGAGAAAGAGACAGTGTTCACAGTTAGTTACATTTTCTGCCAAAAAACTTCACACTGAAGCTATTTTTGTGTTCAATGGTTCAAGAAAAATGATACTGTTGCCTAGACAAAATGGATAAATTTTACAGGAAACGGTGCGAAGATCACAAAAGTATCTAGGACCGTAAACTTCCCTCAAAACATTTATGGCTAAATTCTGTCAAGTACGGGGGAAAAGCTCTATTTTGTGTAACACCAACCTACAGGGAGATGCTGTTGCTCCTATCTGGACAGCAACGGGGACGACAGCTTGCTTTTTAGCTGTTATTTCATGAGGACAACGAGTCTCTCACAGCCAAAGGTTAAGGTTAACGAGCAGGATGATTAATTAAACCCCAGCACAGAAGCAATGGGCTTGTGCATGTCGGTGTAAGTGACACAGAGGTGACTGGATACTTAACTGGAACAGCTATTGCCACAGTGAGAGGCAAAACTCAGGAACGCAGTTTCTAGCACACAGAAGCAGATGAACCAGGAAGGTTATGAAAGCAAACACCTGACCAGCAGGTGATAATCACAGTATTTGCTTTTTAGCATAACCGGTATAAATAAGCTAGGAGAGAGAGGTATTTTCCTATATTTCTGCTTTTAACATTTAGTATGCCACCAAGTGAAATAATTCAGGATGTTTTATGAGTCTGAAAAAAGTCACATGGATTAATGTTAGAGCATACCAACTTTGTATTTATAGATATATCACACAGAACAGAAAAATCAAGATAAAAATATGCATGTATATCTTGTTTACTTTGGCAAGAAAGAAAACCTCTTCATTCACAAAACTCACATACCACATTGTAATTATTTTGTATTTTAACCACAGCTATAATTTAGCCTCCTGACACCTGATACTTAGGGAGAGAAGCCA
>VXAA01003989.1:1325815-1328892 GCA_013399115.1 Anseranas semipalmata
TACCTTTCACGGCAGAAAGAGCACCCTAGCTACCAGACATACCCTTTCACTCAGTCTGACCCAGGATTTGGCTCTTACCTGCTTCTGCTACAGCCCCCCCTCAAAAGCATGACCGAGTCGCTTGGTCTCTCCTATTTTATTCCTCCACTTGGAGTCTACACTTCTGCCCTACCACATCAGGGAGCTTCAAAGATAAAGGTATGAAGGCTTTAAGGCATTTAGATTTTAAATCCAAATACTGTGCCTAAGTAGATATCTAAACCAGACACGGAAAGACACAAGGAATACATTAAAATAGCGCATTAATGAAACAGCGACAAAAAATATCACCTCGATCCTGAAAATGCCTGAAGTGAAAACGGTGACTCTCCTGATCCAATTTTATGACATTAAGAGTTAGCCTAGGAGAAAGCTATGGTGCCACTTCAAGGAACTGGAAAAACCTGCCTGTTCAGAGTTGCCCTATGTTAAAGATTTTAAAACATAGCAAAGAACTTCTCAGTTGGCAAACAGTATTTGTTTTGCTCACTCTTGCACTAGCGAGCACAAGTGATCCCTGTCTCCACAAAAAATACAGTTTCTATGGGTAAATGTTAATTTTGTTATCCTTTGAAATACTGAGACATTGAGACCAGACTAACTGCAATACAGAATGTATTGCCTGTCTATCCTACGTTACATTGGACATCAGTGCTCCAAGCAGTCATTCCGAAGAACAAAGGTGTGCATCACATTCCTATCTCCCTTTATCCCCTGCTATAGCCCTCTGATCTCTGTGTCTATGGTATGGTACTGCTGCCTTTCCACTAGGACTGTGAATAGGACCGTAACTCTCACTGTCATTTTTATTTTTAAGATTATTATTAAATAGCATAGTGCTTCACATTACCTTTTTTCACTCTTATTGCTTCAATTCGAGCCCATTTGTTGTAACTTCTGAAAGCTGCACCTCATTTAAGATTGGTCCCTGCATTATTGCAAAACTTACAGCTGAACTTCGCAAACGCACCACCCACTGCCAGGCCAGCAGCAAAAACATCAACAAGGGCCGTGCATTTCCTCCCATTCAACATTCCCCCCTTGCCCACGGGGCATTAACACTGAGTTTTCTGCGTCCTTATTTGCTATTGAAGCTCACAGAGCAGTGATTCCCAACATTTTTCTAGCTGAACCCTGCTCAGCAGCCAGACGCTCCCCCAGGCACCCCCAACCCCTGGGACACGGCCAGAAGCAGGCCAAAGGAGGCCAGCTGCCTGCGCTGCTCTGCAGCAAGAGCCAGAACACAGCTGCCCCGTGCCTGCAACACCTCGCACCCATCAGCTGGGACCGGGCGTTGTGCGGGGCCTCGGGCACCCGCAGCCTGTGGAGGCAAGCTGGCTCTTTCCTTCGGGCTCCCTCTCAAAAAGGACGATGTGTGAAGTGCTACTGGCAGGCTTGCTGCACTGCAGCTCCACTCAAGTTGCAAGCTATCCTTTTTCTTCTCGTCTGCACAACCCAGGAAATTCGCAGCTGTAATAGGGAAAGCTTTAACTGCTCATTTTCTCTAAAGCAACCTTAAGTTTCAGATTAGTTGTGTGCATAAATCAAACGTGACGTTCCGAGTACCATCGTGCATACCTGGTTTGCTTCAACCAGCTAAGCACAGGGCAGAGAAAATAAAAAAGGACAGCAAGCTTTTATACCTCATCACATATTATGTTACCTGCTGTCTTCTTTCACAAAGGCAGAAAAACTGTATTCCAGAGCATCACCCTAAGAAAAAGGTCACATCTACACTGCAGAGAGACCAGAGATAGCCATAAGCTCACTCAATTAACATCCACAGCGACTAGCTGAGCTACGGCCAAGCTGTTTTCAGACTGAACCAGCCTGGGTGCGTGTCGCCTACACCGTGGTCGCCTCTACAGGAGATGTATCCCATTATAGACATATCCTAACAGCATGGCTGCACAAGCGAGTTTCCCCCAAATAAAGCAACGCGTGGCTTTAAACTACGTTGACCATGTGGCACTGCTAGCTCCTGTTCTGTTTGAAATGCACGGTAACCCACCCGGCCTGAAAAGCAAACTCACGCTAGGTAAGCAGCAGGGCTTCACCAACGCAGAGTTACCATCGCCTGGGCTACACGCACGCTGCTTTAGACCGTCACCTGCCCCCCTTCGCTGGTGCAAAGGAAGCTGCCCCGAAAAGACACGTAACCACTTGGGCACGGCAGTCATTCATCTTCTTACAGCCTGCTCCCAGCCGCTGGATTAAACCACATTCTGTCATTTTTGTCTACTACCAAACAAGCAATTTCAAAGAGAAATGCATACCCTGTCTGTAACTGCACTTCTTAAAACAAAAAACGGCAACAGAAACATACACAATGCCCTGCACGTGTTACGTGGTGTGGAAGTATCCTCGGTTTTCGGACAGACCTTACATTTTCCCTTTTACAAACCTGTACCTGCACAGAGCTTCTGGATCATACCTCCAAAATTTCAGCAAGCATTCAGTCGGACACAACTTACTACCACAAGCAGCTCCCATCGGTATGACGAATGCTATTGCGTCAGAGAGACAGCACCTAGAGCCACACCGACAGTCGTAGCGTCTGAAGGACCGGATCCTTATTGCACATGGGGCTGCAATTTTAAAGACGGGAATTCATGCGTGGCTCCACTTATCGTGACTCTTATCACGGAAATGTCCGCAATGCCGTACAGAAGGCTTATTTGTTGCTTTCCCTAAGCAAGAAAAGCACGGTGCGCGCCCAAGCTTTGCCATCTCCCACACCAGGCGTCGGAGGCAGCCAACCCTTCCTCTCCGACTCCGTCGCAGCCGAACGACCCTCCGGATTTGGGCGAGCCTCCCGGCGAGCCCCGGCTGCGCCGAGAGCCTGGCACACGACCTCCCTCCCGCACGCTGAAAAACGCGGCTTGCCTTTTCCGAGCCGGGGCTCGATGGAAAGGGCTCTTACAGGGGTCTGCCGCCCGCCCGGCACCCGGCCAGAGGGGAAGCACGCCCGAGACCCGAATGGGGCCTCCTCCCTGCCTCCCTCCCTCCCGTGCTTTCCCAAAGCTCGCTTCCCCCCC
>VXAA01003989.1:1329347-1356677 GCA_013399115.1 Anseranas semipalmata
CCGCCGCACGGCGGGTCGGCGCCTGCTCCTCCCGGCCGGGGCCGCGGTTAAGTTCGCTCGGCAGCCTCCGTGCCGAGCCGCCGCTGTGTGTGAATTTTGGCGTGGCAGGGGGGTCCCTCGGGCTGATTTTTACCCGAAGGAGGTTAGAAGGAAAGTCATTGCTTTGCCCTCGTTAGAAAAAACACTGGTGTCTTCCTGCCTGATAGCCTCCACGGTTGCTTTGGAGAATGTAAACGTACTAGGAAGCAGTCTTCACGGAGAGGAGATGCCTCCTGCACACTGAAAAAATAACTCTGGGAAAAAATAAGTCACCCTTTCCTTGCATTCACAACTATTTGCTGCTGTGAGCTAAGCCACGTGCCAGGCAGAACTGGGAGCCAGAATACCTGTGCTCTCACCAGGAGTCACACAATGCACCTGCATTAACGCTTCAGTTCAGCTCGGGAATTGACTTTCATAAGGCACTTTCTAATTTCCACTTACCACAGTTTGTCTCACACTGCGGAATATGAGGACCTAAGAATCGCACTGCGGGGCCGGACGAAGGGAGAGCACGCGACCCTGGCCCCTTTCCCACATGGTCACCACCATCGCCTGGCCCTGCTCGCCTCCTCGGGGTCAGCGGGGAGGGCGAGCCACCCCCAGATCCACTGCCGGCCCTCCTTGATGGGAAGCAGCAAGCGCCCACCCCGCAGCGATCCCGGCGTACAGAAATGGGACTCCTTCTGGATGCAGGCAAGCCACGGGACACGTCCCAGAAATGCATCTGCTCAGCCCCGACTGCTAGCGGCCGTACAGCCCGCTAACGGGACCAGAGCTCGCCCAAAGGAAGATCTCCGAAGCATCTTTCACGCTGCAGGTTTGCTCCCATTGCATCCCATGGCTGAGCCTGTCCCCGGCCACTTGGGCAAGCCTGGGCCATCCCCACCCCGGTAAGCGTCGGCGCGAGGCTCGACGGCGGCTTTAAGGGAGTCCGAAGGTCACACGCAGGAGCTGCGCGAATAACACGGGACGCACAACGTTAGCTGCCCGTCGCTATGAAACCTTCAGTACAGGCTGCCAAAAGGAAAACGACACCCGTAATTAGCGTGTGGAAGTCCGGTGTGTTTTTAATTACCGCCCCCCGCGCTCCCTCCCCAGGGCCGCCCGCAGCGACCCGCCCCGGCCGCTTTCNCTGTACATCGTGCACGGCGTGCAGGTAGGCGGCGGTGGCCGGCCCTCTGTCCTTCCAGCCGCGCCCCCGGCTGCCGCCTCGTTCCCCTCCGCTTGGGGGTGCGGCTTCCCGAGGCTGGGAAGGGAGGTCTCCCCGCAGGTGGGGTGGCGCCGTCGGGAGCCGTTGTAGTTTTTTTTGTCTGCTGGGTCCTAATTACATACCTAAAAGTAGAAAACTGGGGCATCCCAACGAAGACCTGTGTTGTGTTAGGTAAAGTACCTTCTAAAGCCAAGACCTTTACACTTTCGTAGTCTAAAGCTTTCTGTTGAAACCAGAGGGGTTTAGTGCAGGAGTTTGGGTCTGCGTACAGAGCGCTTGTCGCAAGGTGTAGATATATGAGAGGCAAACGGAGAAGTACAGTTGGTTCTGTTATACTCTTAGCTGGAAGTTAGTGATGAAACTAGGAGCCGTTGCTTTTATATTCATCTTTACTACTGTGGCTGGTATGGGAAAAGGAAACTTCAAAATCACAAATTCTTATTTTTACTTTGCATTAATGATTCCCTTAAGCAAAATACATTGATTGTCATACTTAGGAGGACCTTCGTGTAGATGGCCGTGGCTGTGAAGATTACAGGTGTGCCGAAGTAGAAACAGATGTTGTATCAAACACAAGTGGATCTGCAAGAGTAAAGCTGGTAGGTAGATTTCTCGTACATTGCTGATGAAACTCCTGGCTTATTTGGCTTAGTTTTAAGATAAGCCATTGCTGTCTGTAGATGTGTCTCTGTGTGTGTATAACACTAACTGAAACGATGGATTAAGGAAATAAGGAAAGGATATATAAGTCATTCAGGTGAGCTTAACCTACTTGAGCTAGATTTATTGTGGAGTACCTGGAAGGCCTTCAATCTGAACTAATCTGCTATTTAATCTTGGAAAAATGAAACCACTGTTGTGCCTAATCGCTGGAAAAATGATTCTATTCCTTCACAGTGAAGCAAAGCTACTTCTGGCATGTGTTGACTGTGAAGAAAATAAATATATGTTTTGCAGTATTATAAAGGTTCTGCAGATACAGCTGTTTCCAGAACCAAAATGATAAAAAGTCACGGGTATTAAGACTGTCTTCTAACCATAGAGAAAGCTGACATGTATGGTAATTATTTGAAGAAGTTTCCTTGGTATAATGTTGTTCTTCTAAAGCCTTTCCTTTTATTTAAACAAACAAACAAAAAACCTAACCTGATTTTAAATTTGCTGTGATAGAATGAATAGCAAAGATAACTGAATAGGTGGAAATGTCAGCTCGCTGTAGGCATCTGAATTAAACGGGTGGTTTTGTGAATATGGTTCTAGTTTCATGATACGTTTCTGTTTTAACAGGGACACACTGATATCTTGGTAGGTGTAAAAGCTGAAATGGGGACGCCAAAGTTGGAGAAACCAGATGAAGGTTACCTGGAATTCTTTGTTGACTGGTTAGTATACTAAAAGAGAAAGTAATAGACCTAAAATCTGATTAGTCATTTATTCCAAATATTATCATTCTTCTGAAATGTATACCTTCATTGCACTAACCTGCTGCAAGGGTCTGAATAACTGAAACCGTCTATTTCACTATTTTAGTAGTGGTGAATGTTTAGAAACTCTCTGCTACTTCTGCAAAACCAAAATAAGCAAAACAATAGGAGTTAAAGAACCAGGTTAAATAAACCAGGTTAAATAAAACGATCCCAAATTGCACAGCATCACTACAGCTGGGAAAGAGTAATGGTTCAGTTATGTGTATTTAGCGTGACTTCATGACTGTGTCGGTTGCCTTTTTTTTGTTGCTGTTGTTACAGTGATTGAATATACAAAATCTCTTTCAGAAATGAAGTATTCCAGGTATGGGGATGGGAAGGAGATGTGCAGCAATGTTGATGGATCTTGTTCTAGAAATATGCAATCCTCGCTTTCTGTAACAACACAGACCAAAAGCCTACATTTTAGAGGATAGTGCTATTCCCATGCTTGTGCCAGGAGGGAAAGGTGACTTCCAGCTTCAAGGAAGATCCAAAAGACAAAATGTGAAGTGAGAGCAGCTTGTTCCCTGTATAGGGAAACGAGATGCTTTCAGTACTCAGATGCTTTTCCAGGCTGCCACTGGGTGGTAGTAACTGAGCATAGTTTGATACACCGCATCTGGTGGTGAAGTTCCTCTATGTTTACTTGGCTTTTATGTTGTTTAAACTAATAAAGTACAGCTCTAAGTGAAGAATATCCTCCGTGTAATGAAGTCTTTGTACACCAGGAAAGTAGCTGTGAGCTTACTGTGGAAAATCCAGCTAATCTTTTGTCTTCGGTGTGACGGAAATCTTCCTCTGTACGCTAAACACATGTTTTGTGTTAAACTGAACTGGCAGCTGAAAACCAATTTGATTTTAAGTTACCCTTTGAGTAACTGTAAAGTGCAGGTAACGTGACTTGTTACAGCCTATACTTGGATTGGCCTCAGAGATGGTCTTTCGTTTACTTAACTGTTTTATCTCTGTTACAATTAATTACGTTGTCGATGATAGTTTATTAAGGGCTTGAGCAACGAGTATTTATTTTCCCTTGAGCAACTGTGAAAGAAAGCTTTTTACTGGTAACAGCAAGGGTTTTTGAAAGCAGAGATCTGCAGCAGAAGCATCTTTATGCTTTGGGAGCATTCTTGATTGTTGTGTGATGTGACACCAAAATGGTTTTGAAAGTTTTTAAAACTATGTTCTGTTTGGGAGTAGCTCCTTCTGTGTTTTATAAAATAAGCTTGTTGGCTTTTGCTTTTATTAGTGTGTTAGAGAACCCTCTTTCAAATTTTACACAGTGAAAATTACTGCAGTTTTCTGTGAGCATTGGGTGGCAGTATTTGCCATATAGTTTGCCATATAGTTATTGTATTAGTACCCTGCCAACGTTATTTATTTATTTCACTTTGATTGCAAGGAACTGAAGCGTTAAAATAGTATTGGAATTAAGATGCAGGCAAACCTGCAATTATATTCCAATCGGATCTTATGTTCTTCTCACTGTCAAAGAAAGCAGCCATTCATATTTAAAAGCTACAACATTTGATAAGATTTGGTGCTTAAAAATAATGAGGTATAGATTGAGGTTTGTATAATTCTTTTCAACTTATTGTAGGAAGCATGATGTTGCATAACTATACTTTAAACAGAACAGTTTAAACAGAATGGTCTAGTTAACTTGCAAAATGCAGCTTCCATAGATAAGTGCTCCTTTAGTACAACTTAAAGGCCTGACTTGGGCATATTTCCAGAATTAAGTTATACTTAGATATGGGCCTATCTTATAAAATCAGTGTCTAATACTAATGCAGCTGCAAATAATAGTGTCATACTTGCCGTGCTTACTCTTGTGGTAACTGTGGTCTGGAAGCATAGGTCAGTGCCTGATTGGCAATAATATTTACCTTTTAGCGTGTATAGTGCTGTCTGTTTATAGAAGCAGCAAATAACTCCTATAAAATCCAGTAGCTCTTCCTGGCATTCTAAATTTTTGTCTGTTCTGCCAAAGAACAAGTTGGGAGAATTACTGTATGGTAAGGATTTCCCATATAGGCTCTGCAGGCTTGTTGATGCAGCTCACTTGATGGTTTAAGTCATAAGTAGATAACGTGTATCTTTAGTTGTCAGTTTTTTTAAAGGTGAAGTGATTCTATTCCAAGAGTTTGTTTTCTGCTAAATGTTTGCATTCCTGTGGTGTTGGAAGAGAGCTAAGGATTTTTATCATCGTGTCAATACAAACTGTGCATGAGAAATTGGCACTGTGAGGTGCCCAGCCAGTAGGATTCAAGGTTTTGCTTTTATAGATTTTGAACATATCAAACTACTTCTGTGGAAACCCCTCCTTTCCTGTGTTCTGTAGAAAGAAATTAATTCAGGGGAAATCGGAGTAGTTTATTTAAAAACAAGATCTGCCATGTTTGCCACAGGTGTACTTTTTGAGAATGCTCTTGCCCTCTCTCTATACTGGAGGTTAGAATATTTGTTTATTTCACTGTGTGTGCATTTCTGGGCATTTCTGCTCTATTTCATCGTGACTTGGAGCTTTGTTGTTTTGTCTGTGAGTTTGTGTGTTTCGTGTGTGTGTGTGTTTCATAGGCCTGTTGTCTTCTGCTGTTAGAATTTTGTTCTTAGCTGTGAACAAGGCCCAGCACCCAAGCACATTATTGCATGACCTCATAAACAAAGTTTGCTGTGTTGGAATCAAGGAAATGAAGATCACACGCTTTTTTTTTCTTTTTTTTTGTCAATTCCCTGTTGGAAAAAATGCTCTTTAGTTGCACCTATCCTATTGCTGAAGATAATGAACTGCTGTCTGTAAGTGGCTTGGTAGCAGAGAGTACGCTCGCTAAAAGAAGTTACAATTAAGGCCAGGCAGTCATGTCAATTCTGCATATTCTACTTGTCATAGCATCACATCTTTCTCTTCTTACCTTATTTATTACCTTCTTACCTTACTCTCTTATTAATTTAACATTCATCTCTAACAGGCTGCCTAGTTAGCCTTTCTGAATTTAGTACAATTTTCTGTCGCTTCTTTTTCTTGAAAGGGTTGAGGTGATAGAAGATGAGAATGCTAAAGAACTAGTCCGAGAGAGAATTTACAAGCTTTAATATTGTCTTAGGAACTGAAGATAGTAGTGGAATTTAATTAGTATTAGTCTTGGTAACAAAATATAGGTGTATTATCTGCATTAAGACATTTTCTTATGCAAAATGGGAATAATTTCTTCACAGATGATGTGCTTATTCTTGTACGAATAAATCCTTGGGGGTATTTCTAGTACTTTATGTTTAAGAAATGTTCTTTGTATATTGGCAGCTTCAGAAGTGAAAAACTTTTTTTTTTCTTTATCTAGTTCTGCAAATGCTACTCCTGAATTTGAAGGCCGGGGAGGAGAAGAACTCGGCACAGAGATAGCAAATACTCTCTACAGAATATTTAGCAGTGAAGGCAGTGTAGACTTGAAGTCTCTTTGTATTAATCCCAGAGAGCACTGCTGGGTTCTCTATGTTGATGTATTGGTAAGTAAGGAAATGAAAACTAGTAAGATTTGAAGAGGTTTTCAAGGCGTTGGCTGACTTAGCCTAGCCATATGTATTTTCATATAAAAAATGCTTCTTGTAATGCAACATAATACTTCACAGCATGGATGGCCATTTTCTCGTGAACCTATCTATAACAGTTAATCACTACTTCCTACTTATTCTTTTTCTACTCTTCTGGATGCTGATGCTCCACTGCAGAGCTAATAAAACACTGAATACTCCAAATCTGTCTCCATTAAAAATCAGTAATCTTATACTCACGAGGAAACTGCCACTAAAAAAGGCTAAACTTTTCTCCAAGCGAATGCATCATTCACATGAATGTAACTGAGCATGGATGTATGTTAGCCCTAACGTAACTGTCCCTACTGTCTACTTCTTTGTGCTATTATCAGTATTAATTCAATGAAGTAGTGCAGAAACTTTTCTGGCAAAAGTTATATTTCACCTAGGCACTCTTCAGAGATATTCAGAAACTGAATATTTGTTCCCATTAAAAAATGGAAACTGAATTTTGTGCAAGTAAATCTTGTGCACACAGCAGCTCAGTTTCCAAACAAAGCTGTATTTAAAGTGCTCTGTCATGGGAATTTAATAGAAGTCTGTAAGTCAGACTCTCCTGAGCTTTGTTTCCAACTCTTACTGGTCCAAAGTTGAGTTTCCATTTGTCAAATGTGTAACGGAAAATATGTTCAGAGATCTTACTCACTGGAATCAGTTAATGTCTATGAAATGATTTACTAAATGTTAAGCTGCATTGCCAAAAAAAATAAATAAATGCAGGATTTTGTTAAACAAAACAGGAACATGTAGACTGAGACCTAAATGTGAAAATGAGTCCATTAAGTTTTTAAAAAGCAATAATGTTAGCCTAATTACAGTAGACAAGGTACATACTGTGACTTAGTCCGAATACAGAATGATCAAATATGTAGCACTGCTGAGTGCTTCAACAATCCTAGTCACCAGCTTATTGGAGCTTGGCATAGTTTAATAGAGAATGAAGTGCTAGTTCTGAGAAATCACACTGGGACCTTTTATTTACTAGGTACAAGCAGAGAATGTTAAATGCTGTGCTTATTTAAGCAATGTACCGCTTCTGCAGCGTAAACAAAGACTTTTAATGAAGCTGACTGCTGCAGAAATAGTTCTGTGTAGCTTTTGTGTGATATATAGCTGGTCGTTATTTGATTCGTCGTGGACAAATCTGTTGATTGTCCACAGCTACAGAGGAAAACATCCTTGGTGTTTTCATGCTACTAGTTGTATCAGAATTATGAACATCAAGTCCTATGGTATGTGATGTATTTTATTTAGCTTTGCTTACAGTATCAGTAAAGAATCTGTTATAGGTTCATAACTAGGACTCTAAAGTTGATGAGGCTTTTAATGTAATATTCTGCAGAATTTTTGTGAGAGCCATTGAAGAGCTGCTGATATAGATAAAACAAGGTACTGTTAACATTTGTCTTCTATTCCCCCCCCAGCACCTGTATTTTAACAGTTCTAAGGTATTCGTACTATTTTCTTTTCCAAATAGAAGATGTGTGTATCACGTGTGATAGTTTATACTCGATGTAGGCGCTTGATACCTACAGGTTCTCCTGAAGCTCTTCTTGCTGAAAGATTGCTCTAGAGCTCTGTTTTGATGGCAGAAGTGTGACACTTGTGCTAATATAAAATATTCTAAGTCTTATTATTCATCTTTTGAGGGAGGCAGGTTCTGAATGTAATAACTGATCACTGAGAGTCCTTTGGATGATGTTTTACTTCCGAATTCATGGAAAAGTTTGCGTTAGTGTTTGTGTTACATGTTTAAGTTGGAGGGAAGCTAAGTCTTAAATCTGTCGTAAGTTTGAAAATACTGGTACCTTGCGGACAGGTGGAAAAGTAGTTGTTTCCAAGTCTCTTATTCTGAAAGACAAAAACCCCTAAAGAGTGTCATGAACCTGGAGGTACCCTGTTGCTATGCAATCTAGCCATGCACACTTTGATCAAAGCATCTATATTCATCTCCCATGTGTAAACAAATTTTGAGATATGCAGTCTCAAAAGAGAAAATAGTTGTATTTTGCACAGTCATGCAGCTTGTATGAAGAACATACAATATACATACATATGAGAACATCTCTCGTATTTGATTTTTCTGGTGGTCATTGTATTTGAGATGTGCTATAATTGTGTATAGTCAGACTGGGGAAAAAGGAAACTTCAAACAGACACTGCAAAGATGCAGGCTGATCGCCCACCACCACTCTGCAGACACATGGGTATGCATTAAAGGTCAAGAAAATGTACTTTTACCTTTCAAAATACATGCACTCTTTCTTAATAACAGTACATGTTCACATTCATGAGCTATTCTTTGGAAATGGGAGTTACACAGTACTACAAAACCATAACCTTTTCTCACCCTCTCTTTCTGCCTTTTTCTCTCCCCTTCCAAGTTACTGATACCTGAAATAAGCTTTGAGGAGTTTTCTGGGGGATGTTTCTGGCACATGTATAGCCTCCTTCACATAGCTTGCACCAGCAACCTGCCATACTGAGCAAGGAGAACTAAAGCTGTGCAATCTCTTTTCATTCCCTACTTCGTCACATTACATTGTGTGCTTGGGTGTTGGGGGAGGGCGCACTGGGTTCTGTTGAAATTTTCCTGGTTCACTGCTGAGCATCTCTCGGAGGATTTCTTCATCTTTTCTATCCTCACCTTGTGCCAGCCCTGTGTGGAGGAAAGAAACCCAACAACTTAGAAATCTGTGCTTTTTGAGGAAAACATTCTCTAAATAAGGCAAGGTCTACAATGTTTTCTGTTTTTCCACCCATGATAACTTTCTCTTTTGCATATCAGTAAATTAGAAGCGAGTCCTTTCTAGAACCTTTTGCTTCCCAAAACTCACAGTTGTGCAGGCTTTCTTCAATCCTTTTAAAACAAACAACAACAACAAAAATCCTAAAAAGTAAAAATGCAGCGGGCAGGGGGGAATCTCAGTACAACATGCTTCAGATGAGAAGAGGGCATTCATTTGTTTTTGGAGGAATTTTTGTACCATGCTTGATACAGGCTGAGTTCCTAGCCTGTAGGTGCCACTGTAATATAGATAAGGCTTTAGAATAGCAGCCTGAACATAACCCTGGCAACAGTACAGGCACATCCCATTATTGTGTTTTAATAACAAAGGTATTGTGGGTTTATTGCGTTATCCAGTAAAATCCAATAATGACTGAAAGTGGCAAGTTAACCTCTCTATATCCAGCAGCTGTTTGCAAAGAAATAATTTGATCACCTTTGTATTAGCGTTCTATCCCAACTTTTTGTCATTCTTTTTACACAATTCAGTCTGTCTTCATAAAAATAAACTGTCTTTCCAAAATATCTGATTTATGATTTGCTCCCAGTGTGGGGATTTATTTCATTCTTAAATAGATTTTGAAGAACAACTGATGCAATCAGTGTTGTAAAACTTGTTTTGCTCTCATTGTGCAGCGTAGCTGGACATAAGGGAGAAGCATCCATATGTTCTTGCCAGCGTAGTTTCAAATACTTGCTGGGGATGTGTGTGTGTTCATAGAATAGTACTGGCTGAGTACAAGCTCAGAATGGACCTCGTCAGAGAACTTTCACTGGACTGTCACCAAACACATCCCTGAGTCATCTGTCAGCCTATAAGTACTAGTGGTTCTGGGAGCTCTGCCTTTTTATATCATATGCAGTGCTCTTCTCTTTGGCTGTTCCTCACCTGATCTCAATGGGAAGAAACTAAGCTAGACTCCCTCCACAGGCTTTGATTCAAGTGATAGTGTTATCAACAAGTAGACTTTGAAATCAGGATTTCCTTAGGTCCTTTGCAGCTACAAGAGAAACTTGCCAATGACTCCTTTTCCATGAAGAATAGAGAATAAATCAAGATGTGCCTTCGAAACTATACTTATATAATTAGCTTCCTTTATAACTTTCTTAAATAATTTCATACAAAGTTCTGGGTGAGAACTGGTGTTGCCTGTTTGAAAACAGTGATACCAACTGGGTTTGTCCGGCCACGATTTTAAAAAGGTTCCTTTTTGAAATAAAGTGTAGAAGATGGTTTGCCTTGGTTTAACATGAAAGAATGAATGTGCTGAGTATTACCAGAAATATTCTGGTCATAGTCTAGTTCAGAGCCTTAGCACGAGAAGAGTAAGAACAGTGGTGATTTTATTTCAGCTTCTATTACTAGATTTTATCATTAATTTTATAATGAAATGCTTTAACTCTTCTATTTTTCATGCATAGTACAGTCAACTGAAATCTTAATTATGTATTTGGTGTTTGTTTTCATAGATAGGCTTTAAAGATAGCTTTTTTTTTTTTAACCTATTCCAGTTCTTAATTTTGTGCCTTTTCAAGTAATTTTAAGTAAAATAAAGACTTGACTTAAACGTGCTAACCTGATTTTTCTTTTAGCTAGATTCTGTTTTTTCCTCCCCAGTTACTGGAATGTGGTGGGAACCTCTTTGATGCAATCTCTGTCGCGGTGAAGGCAGCTCTCTTTAACACAAGGTAAAGCACAGATCTCCTTTCACGTGAGTGGAAGTGGCATGGGAAGAGAAGTACTTTCTGTGAGCTAAGCATTTTTATGCTTAATATATTTAAGTAAGAAAAACATAAGGCAACTTAAATTTGGATAAAAGACAGTCAGTTTGCAAGCAAGTAACATGAACTATTGACTTTAATTATTTCTAATAATTATGTGTCCTGTTGCATTATATGCACAATGGGGTTCACAATTTAACTCTTGTTCCGTAGCCAGATCCAGAAAAAAATTGTATTAACCATAGGGTTTTGTTGCAAGTAGTTGGAGGACTTTGTGTTGATGCCTTGTGAGTTTAAAATAAGAAGTATTTACTGACGTGATGCTCCTGAATAAGAAGCCCTCTGTCAATGTGACTACCAATTTGTAACTAGCCCTATTTTCCCACTTCTGAAGTTCTTTCTCATTAACTGTTAGTCCACAGTTCTTTTTAAAACTGAGGGGAAAATGGTGGTGACAGATTGTGGGCACTGGGAAATGATGTGTCTTTAGAATAACTTTGCCCATGCATTTTAATTCAAAGAATGGAAGAACAAATACTGGCAGAATCATTAATACAAATGCTTTTTGAGTGCATTCAATAATATTCAATACTTTTTCTAATTTCTTATCTTCATTATCTATAGATGAAAGGGAATATAGAGTTTTGTAGGACCCTTGAGAAAGAAACTAGTGAATGGCTTTGCTAAAAAAAACTTACATAGCAAAAACAGCTGGAAGAGGTGCAAAAATTACTCTTACAGGTGCAAATGTTTTAAAGTGGATCTCAAATTGTTTTCTCTGTAAATTAGAGATCTGCTGAAGTCAGTGGCATATTTCTTGCTTATTCATCAGGGAACCAGTGCACAATACTAGAGCTGGAAAAGTACAGGCAAAAAGAAGAAAATAAGCTTTTGAAGACAGAGGCAATATATCAGGTTATAAACACTTTAAAGTTGAGGGCAAGGGGAGAACCCATCTGAGACTACGACTTATATATACGGCTGAGAAATTTCCCGTCTTAAGCTCTCAACTGTACCTTTTAACAGTAGATTGTTTTTGTAGCATTAAGAAATACTGTCACAAATGTAATAGCTCACAAAGACTTGGCAGTACACTAAAGGGAAGAAATGCCTATGTCTCTGTGTGTGGGCTGCCAGGATGCAAAAGTCGTGTAGTTAAAACAGTTGCTCCCATGTGAGTTGTTTTGTAGATGCAAGGCACATACTTTATTTGCAGGATAGCTGGGCCTTTTTTCTTATTTCAGCTAGAGTTCTAGTTTTGAGTAAAGAGAGAAGATTGTATAAAAATAATAAAAAATAAAATAATCTGTTGCTTTTGGAAAATGGACAACATGGAGGGAGTAATTGTTTTAATGATTCTGCTTTATTTTGATTGTTCTGGAAACTGTATCCTTCATACAATCTTTGATCTGTGGGCAATCATCCTCAGTCTTGTGGAAGTAGGATATCTGACCTAAACATGGTACAATGTGACATAACACAAAGCATGTTGATCTTGAGCTGTGAAAACCCTCTCTATTGACCTGAGCAGGGAATGCTAGTGCATCTAATCTAATCAGAGCTCAGAAAGTCAGAGTTGAAATTCAGAGTGAAAAGCTGTTGTACTCATCCACTATTCCTTCCTCTTTCCTTTAGTATCCACTAAATTTTCTTCGGATTGATATAAAGAGTAGCTGCCCGATGTCCTTAAAATATTATTGTCTGAGTAAGACAAGATGTCAGTCTGAAGATCACTTCAGATTAAGTGTTCTAAACTTCAATAGACATTTATGTCCCTTGTTGAGTCTTACTTGACTTTCATAATTTGTTTATAGCCAGGTTTTTGTTGCGAGTGTTTTCAGATCTTTGTCAGCCTTGACTTAGCCTTAAAACCAAAAGCAGGAAGCTCAAGATGCTGGTTGTTTTTGTTTTGAAGCCAGAAATTTTTTGTTCTGATGTTTAGATAGGCATTTGAAAAGCTCAGCTTCATCCTTAAAATCTTGCTCCTAACCATATTTATAATAGCTATGGCATGCTTTTCTTTAGGGCTAAGTAAATCTGTAGTAGTAACATCAGGAATTTTGTGCAAGAATTATGGGATTTAAATCCTTTCATGTCTGACTTGACTCATTGTATCCCCTTCAGGCATGGAACAATGACAATATGACTGTTGTAGGGGGAATATTTACTCCTTGGAGTTTTGTGTTGTTCATTGTGTTCTAAAAACTAGATCAAGATCATGTGCAAAAGATAGCCGATATTAAACTTTATTCTTAACTGTGTCTCCAAGGTGCTTAAGGCTGGATTTATCAATGATTGAAGTAGATATTGCAAAATGTGCAGGTAGCCACCGTGTTAGGACTTAGCATTAAACCCAACGCTGTGGAATGCGCATAATTGCAACTGAGGCAACAGAAACTAGGCAAGTGACAAAAGCTGCAGAGTTTATAACACGGTAGCCTTGTAGATGCCGTGCTTTTTTTTGCCGGGCAGCACTGATGCCTGCATGCCAGGGTACAACAGGTTTTGCAGTTGTTAAATCTGGGTCTCCGACACGCAGACAAGAGCATTGTTCATTATGTGACTAACTCCAGCTGTACAGATTTCCGCACTGATTACTTGCAGGAATCAAAACAGAAGAATAAAAGTTACAAAGTAAACATGTACAGCTAGTTCTTAAGATAAATCTTTACAAGCTGGGAGAGGAAATCTAAAATTTTCTGGAAATGCTCTTTGTGCTACAAACACTCTCTATGTCCATTTGGACCCTTAGTTTTTGTGTGTATATACGCTTGTTTTCCTGCTACTGTGATGCTTGCGTCTGATCGATGGTCTCTTTGCCTTTGCAGTAGTTCTTTGCAGTAATTCATACATCTGTCTCGTCTGTTCTTGGCCAAAACAGCTCCTTGCAGGGATTTTTCAGGTATTAATCCTGTCAGCTTCCTGTTGCAGACCAAACATTGCTGTGGTTTCATAGCTATTTTAGGATGGAGTTAAAATTGCTTAATCTCATAGACTGTTTCTTGATCTTCCTTCTTTTTTAAACATTGCTTTGGCACATATACTTCTTGTCTAGGCTGGTGTCCAGTGTTGTCCATTGTCCTGTGTAGCTTGAGGAGTAGGCACCTTGTGATTTTATTCCATCAATTTTGAATGGAATATTTTTAGCTTGAAAATAGGCTTTGATGCGTTTCCACGGAGTTGTTCCATAACTGCAAAGCATTTTGAGTTTAATTTCATGAAAAAGTACACATCATCGTTGTCTGTTTACTGAAAGTTTTAGTTTTAGCTTGGCTCAGGCCAATATTCTTGTAAGAAATCTTACTAAAGCAGGGTTAGCTGTTATAAAGTACTTGGCTCTCAGATTCCTAGCCACAAGTAACTAAGACATTTGTCTAGGGAACAACAAAAATCACTTTGCTTTACTAGAGAAAAAGTCAGTCCCTATCTCTTCTTTAAAAGTGATTTTGTACAGAAAGCATTAAGGAATGTAACCTCAGGAGTCTAACTATGAAAAACAATGCTACTGTAAAAGTACTAACATAAAAACAGATTGTGGTTACGTTCCACATGGTTACTGAAGTTAGCTTTCCAGGGATATCTTGAAGTATTTTGTGTTTTCATGTGCAAATATGTAAAAGTGGGAGCAGTTTAGTTGAGCTGTGTGTGGGTTTTGCTGGCCAGTAAAGCAAAGTCTCTCAGTCAGCACACGTGGATAAATGAGAGTATGTAAGATGCTCAAGTTCTTGGCTTCTTGAGATACCATGTTCTACTAAATTGTTTTAAATAACTTTATTCGTTACGCTAAGAAAGCTGCCTTAAATTATCCTCTGAAACTCCCATTACATGGCTATAACAAATACTTTGTGTACCACTGATAAGGAGCCTGTCTAGCTCATTTGTGAGAGATCTTGTCACTCACAATTGAGAAGGAAGCATTTCTTGGATTTCTACGTGAGGTTTTTATCCCTGGCCGTTGCTTTTGTATATCTGTCCTTAGAACAGTAGAGTCTTCTGGCTTCCTAAAGAATGAGAATATCTTGCCAATCTTCCCAACCTGCTGAAGAGAGAGGATTTTACTGTCATCTTAAACTTTTCCCCATGTCTCCTTAGCTGGTGTCATTCTTTCCTGAGCTGATTTACTGCTTATATTTGTTACTGGTGTCATGGCTTTGCCAGGCAATGTGGTTGCTGTAATTCTGACAGCTTTACAGTTGTCTGCAAGGTTGGGAACCACGGTATGAACGGGTTCAGTCTTGGCAATTTCTCTCCTGCTTTGCCAGGCAGATGTACAAAGAATTGCTCAGAATTCAAATGTGCAAATTCCAAAAGACAACACTGAATCTCTCCTCAGGTATTAGTGTAGAAATTAGCTTAAATTCTAATAGTCTGAATGATGTACATAGTCTTATCCTGAATATCTTTGCGCTTGAGATGTTTTTTCAGTGAGTGAGTTTTTAATACTCTGATAACATTCTTGATTTTTTTCTAACATTTAGCCTTATTTAGTGGAAAGGGCATTTCTTGGAGATGAGTCTGTATGACACCTGTACTCATTATCTGTTCCGACAATGATTTTGCACATACTTTTGTTTCTGCAGAATACCCAAAGTGCGTGTTCTGGAGGATGAAGAAGGCTCTAAAGAAATTGAGCTCTCCGATGACCCTTATGATTGTATTCGACTTAATGTGGATGATGTGCCCTGCATTGTCACGTTAAGCAAAGTAAGCCTGGCAAATACCTGACCTTCAACCTAAAGACTTCAGTTTCTGTTAACTTTACCTGCTGCTTATTTTTCCCTAGAGATAAAACTTGTGTTACAGAAGTGGTCACTATGTATATATTTGTTCATCCTTGGAAGTATTCTGATTAAGGGGAGCTTTTACTACACAAGGCTTTTTTCCATCTCTGACTTACAGAGGTGCATTCTTATAAACACTCACGCAAGGAGAAATTTTTATTTTTCATCTCCTCATTGCACAACATCTAGAGCAGTAGATACTCAACTATGTTAAAACAAATGGGCATTGTTGCAAGGCTCAAAAGCTGAGTGGTCTGCCTGGAGTTTGTTGCTGGGACAGAACTCTGTTTTCGTGGGTGTAATACTGTCCATTCAAGTGTGTTTTCACTTTCCTTTTCCATACGTAGCACACAGCTAACAGTTGTTTAGATGGATGCTGCATTTTCCATTGCATCTGTTAGTATTTGCTTGGTTACCAGGAAGTTTGTCTGACATATTTTTTTGAGCAAGTTGCATGAATACAAGAAAGTCTGTCACTGAAGTGGGGCCTCATCTAAGTTTCAAGATGTGAAATTTTCACCTAGGAGGTAAGAAAGTCCATCCCTGGAGTTGAGATGAAAGGAGAATATGGAGTTTCATATAGGTGAAAGGATGGTCAGGGAGGAAAACAAGCTGAAGTAGAGACATGCTTATCTCACTTCTGTTATGTATGTACATGCAGTTTGGGGTCACAGGCTGTTGAAATACTGTACTACCAACTCAGTCTCTAAGCTCTACCAAAGATTACGTGATACTAGGATGGGAGGCTGTAGATAACCAGCTGGGCTACCACTTACAATTTAATTTCTTAATAAAGAACTTAGACAACTGCAAACTAACATGTTGTTTTGTCACTAACTTACAGATTGGATATAGGCATGTGGTGGATGCTACCCTTCAGGAAGAAGCCTGTTCTTTGGCCAGCCTGCTTATTTCTGTGACCAGTAAAGGTGCCCTCACTTGTATGAAGAAAGTAGGGAAAGGTAGCCTTGATCCTGAGAGTATTTTTGAAATGATGGAGGTAAGGCGTTTTGAGCAGTTACTGTCTCGCATGATAATGGATGAACTGAAATTTGAGTATATGAAAAGCTAGAGTAAGGGCATTAAAAGCAGAGACCCTGGTGCTTTTATTAGGTGTGTAAGGGATTTGTTGAAGGTCACAGACAATTTCTTTGAAACAGAATCTCATATGAATGGAAGTTTATCTAAAACTTTAAGATGCCTGAAATGTATAGTGCTCACATTTGTTTCAGTCAAGTAACTCAGAGCTGTAAGGTATGTTTCCTATCTCATTATTTCCCCTAAAGACTGAAAGAGCAAAACTTCTAACATGGTAATATCCCTATAGAATCAGAGAGGGTACTTTGAAGGGCTGGTACATGGTGTTCTTTTCTAGCACAACGCATTTGTTTTGTCATAAGCTTCTGTTCTCGTTCTACCGTTGTTTTTCTTTGCTCCTTTATTGGGTTTTTGATCTGCCCCTACTCAATGAAAGTACTATTATCAGAGTGTTGTTCACATCCATATGAGAATTCCATTTTAAACTTTTCTTCAGGCTCTTCTTGAAACTCTTCCAGAATAAATTCTCATGCCCGGGTTTGGCCTTGAGCATCAGACAGAAATGGGTTTTGAACTTTTGAGTCAGAATGAGAATTATATACTTAAAACTGGCTCCGTTTCCTAGAGATCCAGAACTAATTTTAGCATGGCTGAAGTGAGGAATGCAGAAGTTGGAGCCAAGTTTGAAAACAGTTGCTCTCAAGTGGAAATTACACGCTGAGTATGTATGGGACTTCACTATATCATGAAGTCAATCCAGAGTGCTAATCTCAATGGTACCCATGGTCTACTTATTTGCATCCAGAGCGGTCACTTATCCCCCTTGTTATCCAAGCAGGTGTGCACAGGGGGTTTCTCTCTAATCTGGCGTCCTAAAGAAACCAAACTTCGTATGGACATCTGATGTGTCTTCCTTGATGGATTTCGAGTCCGATTCTAACTAAATGTTGCAGAAGGCTTGAGGGTTTGGGTCTAGGGCTGCTACAAAGAGATGGATGCTTAAGTCAGATACAGGCTCATGGTAGAAGCTGGCCCCCATGCAAATTTTCTGATGTCTAAATGCAGAAAACATTGATCACCAACTTTGCTCTACATTGAGCCCTAACTAGGAAATGAACTTACGTGGTTACATTGTACAGTGTACCTCAAAGGCTGTGCTTGAGACTGTATAGTGCTTACCTAAACACTAATCAGGGATGAGTATGGAACTCTCCCAACTGTCTTACTCTGCTTAAGAGCTCTTTGTCCCTTCTTCTTGGTGAAAGGGGTTAAAGCTTACACTGAACACCCACTGAGTTGTGCTGGCTCTCACTTGCTTTGGAAGAAGTCTTCTCTCCCAGGTGGTGAGCAGTTTGAGGGAGTGAGGAAGAAAACTGATGAGAAGAAACAAAGATGTTTTCTGGGAGGTGAGAGATTCTTTGACACTGCCTCAGACGCAACAGCCTGATCAGGGTACCAAGAAAAAAAAAAAAGGCAGGGGGGGATGTCCAGTGGAGGAGCTGCGTAACCCTTCCTTGACACTTCCTGTCCATAATGATTTGACTGCAGGTCAGAAGGTGTGTTCAGCTTTCCCTGCCTGGTAGAGAGCAGAGGTACCTAGGACATGTCTCTTGAGAAGGCAGCTTCCTGGGAAAGTTTTGGGAAGCTGCCAGTGTTAGGCTTTTTGCTGAGTTTATGGTGCATAAGGGAGGCAAGCAGGCATAAGATGGTAACGGTATCGTGTGTTGTGTCAACACCGAAGCTCTGCACAGTTCCCGTTCACTTTGACTTGGTGTGAGTGATATTATCCTACAGTTGAGGAGAAGAGTGAACAAAGTACATCACCCCTCTTGACTCCAGAGTGCTGCTGTGGTCTTTGTCCCAGTGCAGGGCTTTAGCAATTCTTTTGTGTGCCCTCTTTTATTTGGCATAACTCATATTGTCTAAGATTGACAGCTACCTTGCTGCTTCAGAGTTCATCCCAAATTTGCTTTGGTACTATGGACCATATTCTGTCACCTGGTTCTTCAATTAGAAATGTATCTTATCTTATTTTAAGGTTTGTGCACCCACAGTGTTGGGAATTGTCACCAGCAAGTGAAAGAGAACTTTGTGTTTTTTCAGCTGTATGGGCAGGCATAGGCTTCATTGCAAAGATCAGGAACTGATAAACTCAGTTTAATACAATCTGGCCTTGGCTCTTTAGGGACAGGCAGGCTCTGTTCATCTGTGTATGGAGTCAGTATTTCAGGTCATCTAGAGGAACCCCAAGAAAACATTAATGGTCACCACTGCTTTAAGATCTTTATCTTGACATTGCCCAATTCTTCTCATTCCTGCAGCTTCTGCAGTACAGTTGTGCCGGAGGGAAGAGTGGGGGCTGGTATCAGAACTAACCCTGGTGGTTTTCCACTGCTGGAGTTTATTTCTGTATAGAAAAACCTTCTGTTAACTCCTTTAAGGCCCTTGGGCAGAACTGCACAGTATAATGAAGACTCTGGCCCACAAATTGATTCGGTGATGCAGCTGATATGCATTTGGGGCTTTTAATACTGGACCAAAACCTCTGGCTACGTGCTAGGGTGTTATGCAGAATGCATACTGCTTTGTATTGCATGTGCTGCCTAATCTGAATGTGTTTGTGCCTGATGTGAATTTAATTTGTACTCTTGGGTGATGCAGCGGTGCACGGATCTGGTGCTGACGATCGTGGGATGCTTGTCTGATGAATAGGAGTGCTTCCTTTATGCGTACTTTTTTCCAAAACTTAATCAAATTAAAATGAAACTTCCACCGCCATTATTTTTCTTAATTAAAAGCATGTTTTTATTACACCAGCTGGTGTATATTAATCATTAAAGGGAAAATATTTGTCAAAAGAAAGTGATCCATGAGAATTGTCTTCCTGTTAATAAGCATATGTCTCAGACTTGTTTTGCTTTCTTTGCATTGCAGACAGGAAAGAGAGTAGGAAAGTCATTGCACACATCCCTTCAGAAGATTTTGAATGAAGAAGAAAGTTTGGGGACCACACGGCAGAAAGTTGGATTTCTAGGATGAGTTTTTATTAAATGTTCAAAACTGTTTTTAACCGATTGTGCAATCTTGTCAGTTTGTATATAGAAAAGGATATTTCTTGTTGCAGTACCTATATCCTTCTGGCTAAAAGGCTTTTAAAATGCTACTAAGCTGAAAGAAAGCTATAGTTAAATGTAAATGAGCAAATATGAGATGCTTTCCATATGGGTAACTGTCTGCACCTAGGAAGGACACCAGCAGCAACTGATGCAATTGCCTGGGAAATGCTCAAGTCTGTTTTCAAGAGTGACGGGTGTGGGTTCCACTTAATTGTGTTTGCATGTGTTCCACTTCTGCAGACCAGCTGCTGTCCTTTAGAGCATATATGGGGGTGTCCTCGGTAAAGCACAAGCCAGGTTTTGGGCCTCTAAAATTTTTTTGTTCACAAGCCAGATAATTCTTCTCAATGGGAGGAAGAAAACAGCACTTGCTGGAAGTCTTCCTTCAAATTTTCTTACTTTTCTTTGAGTAAAGCATGGTTAGATTTTACTATAAATACAACATGGTCACAAATTTCTAAATCATCTTTTAAACCAAAATTTCTTTGTTCAATAGAGCTCCTTTTTGCCAACAGATACAATAGCTTAGCCAAAACCTCTTACAGAGGCTAAGGAGAAGGGGCATGACTAAGGTAGAAGGGAAAATAAGTTAATTTTGCAAAGTTTGATAGTTCAGCTGAAAAAGCAGAATGGCTGTCAGTAATGATCCTTTACATGTGTTGGGCAGCAGTGCCACAGAGCTAAAGCCTCACCTCCACCATTGTCCTGCTAAATCTTAATTTGTAATACCATCTGAGCGGATGCAGGTCTTGGCTTCGCTGGATTGGAGCTGGAATGAACAGGGAGACAGTTGGAACAAGAGGAGAACCCTTGTCCTTCTACATTTTGACAAAGACTGGAAATGCCTTTCATCAAAGCTGGGAAAGGCAGGAGATGTCAGATAAGATATGCAATCAAGTTGTATCACCAGGTCTTCAAAGCAGTGGATGCCTACATCAATTGGCTGGTGCAGCAAAGAGTAAGAGCTGTTTTTCCTGCACAATAGGAAGAGACGTCAGATTGGAGAAGTTAAATCAGAAGGAAAAAGTTAATTTTCAATAAGGTGTTTCAGATGTGTTAGAAGGTTCCTTTTGGATACACATTACGACAAAAGCTACAATAATAATCCAGAAACCCTTTACCTCTTAATCAACCAGCCTTTTCTGAATTTACTGTTTTAATTTCCTAATACCAGATAAAGAAAATCTCTTGACTAGAGCATGTTTGGTGGGAGAAGGGGAAGGCTTTTGCTGAAGGAGAGCTGTAGGTACAGGACAAAACAATCATGCTCACATTAGAATATACGATGTACTTCAGGTCCCAAAGTCTCTTCAGTCCTTTTCCTAGAGCTCACTAAAATAATTATTCAATGTGACTGCAGTGCTGTTGTATATTTCAGTTATGTGCAGCCACTACTATGATGAGCAGGTAGATTTAAAAAAAAAAATCCACAAAATTTGCTCAAGATGTCTATTTAAATGTTTGGGTTTTTTTTTTCAGTACCTTAAGTGATGGGTTAGGTAAGTTATGGTAATACAGGCAGGAAGTGAGAATTGTTATATATATCATCTTTAATCACTCCAGCAGGGTTATTCTGTGTGAGGCAAAGACTAAGGTGACATAAGTTTTACAGTAGATGTGATCCATTCCTTGCCATGTAAAGCTACTTGTAAGAATGTAGAAAGAAAGAAAACTGAAGGGACAAAACCCACTTACAGTACCTTAGACATGTCACAGGCAGTTTTTGTTTGGTTGTGTATTGTCTAATGTTTCAGAAAATGGTTAATCTATATGAGCATTGCAAGTCTTAAACCACAGCTGTTCTCTGAATAGCTGTTGCCTGTTTTATTATAGATTTGTGATTAGGTACCAGAAGGCTGCCTAGAGTTATTTCCAGAGTGAATTTTGTAACGTGGTAATAATAGTATATTTCTATGTAGCCTTCCAGCTGAGGGAACTTCAAATGTTTTGCGAATTACTGATGATAGTCGTGGCTCTATTGGCGGTGGCAGGATGCTTCCTGCTCCCCTCTCCAGGTCTTTTTCATTTCAAATTGATTGTTATGAGAGCTGGGGAAAAAAGAAACCTCACCACATTTCAGGTGTGTTAACCTGACCCCTCTGTGGAGGTGAATACACGTGCGTTCCCTCTGCACTTCTTACTAGGGAAAACAAATATTTAGCCCATCTGAGATGTCTGCTTTGTGCTCAGATACCTAAAAAGCAAACTTGCTACCCGAGCATCTGTCTCTGCTTCCAACACGGGGAAACCTGTGGAGCAGGTGTGTCTACAAAAATGCCTGCCTCAGTCATAAAATACTTCCAGACACTTCCTGAGAGTGTCAGTGTAAATTACCGTGGTGCAAATGTCCTCCCCTCGTGTTTCTGCAGGTGTGTAAGCAGGCACAGAATGAATTGGGGTCTTGAAGGGCTCCTATTCTGTCCACATGCTCCCTACCTCCCATCTAATAGCACTGAAAAGCAGTGGGGCGGAGTGTGACCCCAGTTCAGCCTGGGGTTGCTTCTACCCCTGAGATGTAAATAACGAGCCCAGCCAAAAGTATTACACAGCTGCTAGTTAGTCTCAGCTGCCCCTGGAGATTTGCTGCTACCAACTCATATCCCAAATGGATAAACAAAGCTCAGATAGGGGTAAAAGGGCCTGCAGCTCTCCCAGCTGGTACAACATCTGCCAAGAAATCTCTGAGACTGTGGTTCTCAGGCATGCGAAGGACTATGCTGCCCATTTCTATTTTCTTAGCTCTCTAACTCCTCCCTTCCACCCCAAACAAAAATAGCTGTTGGAGATTTTTCATAAAGGCTTCAACTGAGACTGCTCCTGTTCCCATTTGGGCTGGTGGAAAGTTCCATGTGTTGCTGTGCAGATATTGCCACGTTTTCATTGACTTGAGTCCAGTAGAACTAAGAGGAAACATCTGTGGAGCAGGATAGCTCTGTGTTTGTCCCAGAAATTAATTGCTTCTGCTGGGAGTGTCGAGAGGCTGAAAGCTGTGCACTGGAGATGAGGTGTCTGGTGACTCCTGCTAAGTTTCTGCTTGTGTTGCCCAGAAAACACCCAACTTACCTTTTTGTTAGCTTGTTTTTATGTGTCCCCCCACCTCCCCTTGTATCCCAGCCTAAAGGTCTGTTTGACATGGACAGGCTGCTTGAAGCAGAAGATGGCTAGGCTGTAGGTCAGCAGATGTGGCTGGTTTGCTGCTTGTGTTCCTCTGGATCTGTGTTTACATTCGGGGTGACACACAGCAGATTTACCAAGCCTAGGAAACCCGATCAGCCAACATTTTGCAACTACAGTGCTGGTTCAACATTGCAAGTGTTTAGTCTGGGAAGGAGAAGAGAGCTTGTTCCCCCCTTAGGGGGGACTGAGGCAATGGGGAGGAGCGGGTCCATCCTGCCCACAGTCAGGCTTTATGAAAACTTCTTTCAGCGCTGCCTGATCCTCCCTGCTCCCAAACCCCTCATCTGCCTGTTTGCACTCCCTGCAGGTGAGAGCCGGCTGCTGCCACAACGACAAAACGTGGACGCTCCTCTTACCTGTGCCTAGCATGGGCAGGTTTTGCCCGACCTTGGTGCTGGCAGGGAGGCAGGTGCGTGGTGCTGTTTTCAGGCTGGTGCTTTGAATGCCCAGTCCATCCATCGTTTTTCTTTTGCGACACCTTGGGTTCCCAGAGTCTCATCCACAGGCCTGGCTTCACACGCTGCTGCGCGCTCAATGATTGGTGAAATAAATGGGGATTTTCCGCTGCTTACTTTCTAAACCAGTCCCTTTACGATGACCAGGCAAAAACAGGTAAAATCCAGGACCGTGGCTAGCCCACTGGAAATACCTCAGGCCCGTAGCCATGATGTGGTACAAAAGTGGCCAGCACCAGCACCAACGGGCTGCAGGCTTCGGGGAAGCAGCCGGGCGCCGTTCTGGGTGCACCAGCAGCACCAGTGCCGCCGTGGGAGCTCTGCACCGCCGCAGGCAGGAGCCCCGACTGCAGCCCGTGCCTGCCTTCAGAGCGAGGTAAGCGGAGCCCACGTCCTGCGAAAAAGCAGGGATTGGTGTTCCTTCCTAGGTCAGTGTTTTCAGATGTGAGTGTCCAACTTTGAGTGCATCAGCCCGCAAACTCGCAATCTAAGTCACGGTGGCCTAGTTTCCCAGCCATCAGCAGTTCCCATGAGTTTTGTGGAGTTGCAAATAGAAAAAAGCCAAGCTAAAGGCTGGGCACCTTGGCACCCATCTCTCTACAGAGAGACTGTGGTCCCTCTGCTTTTTCTTTAATTTGCTGCATTTCTAGCTATCCAATAACATGTTTTTGTTGTTCCTGCAAAACAACACTTGGCTTTTAGACGTGTTGCTGTTAATGACTCCCCAGTGGTAGTTTCAACCTCAATTTTATCCACTGGAACGCTTTAATAAAGCTAAGGTTATCTTATGAACTCTATAAACATCTCTGTTGTCATCCTGTTCTCGAGATTAGAGTAAGATCAGCAATGCAGGCACCCCAGAGGTTTTGTGTCACACCACTTGTGGATCAGATTTGATCTCCCTGCCTGATTTAGACTCAAAAGATGATAGTTGCTGAGACCCCTTAGCCAATGCTGTGGGAGGGGAAAAAGGAGATGAAATCTCAACCCCTTTCTGACAGGGAGCCGACGTCCACCCAGCTGATGCGGCGGGGAGCACAGCCATGCCAGCTCTGCACAGCTGATGGAGGTACTCGGAGCCACCAGCCCTCCCTGTCACAGGAGCGCTCTCACCACACATTCTCACTGGGTTTTGGCAAACGGTAAGTTTTGGTGTTTGCAGGGTTGGAAACGTGTGTTCACAAGTCCTGATTGAAGTCCTACTTCTCTTCTTCCCCTGCAAACAGAGACCGACTTGAATCTGATGAGGCTTTTTAAGCACACACATTGCTTTCTCTCCTGCCGATGCAGAGACGGACAGTTTCTTGCAGTCTGCTCACTGAACCTATACAATTGGGAATTTATCCCGAGTTTTAGCATTCAATTTAGACACTTGACCAGTTTTCCTTTGGCTGGTCAGACTTTGGGATATGGATGATGGGCAGAAAAGAAAAGCAGTGAAGATAGGTCTATCCCTAGCCCAATGGAGTCTGCTTGCTCCATGCAGAAGGGAGTTAGGTCCTTTGGTGCAGCTCCTTTTGGAAATGGGAGGATTTGGAGCAGCAGCTGGCACTTGAACTTGAGTTCTCCATGTTTGGTTTAAACTGGATTCAGTTTAAGGCCTGAGGATGTCCTTTTGCACAGATCCTTCTGTCCTGTGACCCTTGGAGAGCACAGGGTAGGGAAGTGAGCCATGCCACTGTGGCATGGGATGGGAAAGCTCCCTCCTTAGGCTCGGAGCCAATTTCCTGGTATTGGTGCTGGGGAGAGCATTTTGGCAAAGTGCTGACTCCTTGATTTTTTTTTCCCCATCATTGTCCTTATGAAAACCACCCTTTCCTGAACTATTATCGCGTTCCTTCTCTATTGGTCTTAAAAACAATGATCCATAGATTCAGCTCTTTCCATTTTAACCTGTTTTGATGTTGTTTATGCTGGTAGAAATCGGGAATGATGCCAGCACAAGTTCACGAGGTGGCTAATACCAGAGATTTTCTTCTGTTATCCCCACATCCTCAGAGCCTGTTTTTTTTACTGTCCACCACCATTTCTCTCCCGTTCCTTTCTGAGGCTGCTGAGAAGCAGATCCACCCGCTGCAGAGTGGATTCAGCCAAGGCAGCAGAGTTGCAAAACCCTGCGTGCCCCCGGCCAGCTGCAGGCCAAGTCACCGAGCTGCTTGGCCCATGAGTAAAGATGCTTTTGAGTCTCCCCTTCGCAGGAAACTTCCCGGAGGAGGGGGGTTGCAGCCTTGCTTCGTACTCCTGCTCCCCTGCCCCGCAAAGAACAAGCGTGGTTTGGCATGGTTGCAGCCTGCCTTTGAGCTGGTAGCTCAGCCTTGAAGAGCCAAGGCTGCTAATTGCCCATCTCGGTAATAACCGTGTGAAAACTGTTATCTAGCCCACCCTTCTACTTTCCAGCCGTTGTGCGGCGGCACTCGCGCGTTTCTTGGCTTGGCAATCCCCGCTCATTTCCTAGGAGCTGGATCAAAATCGCCTCTGATCTCGCTGTCCATTTCCTTGCCCAGCTGGGCACAAAATCACACGTTTGCATCATTACCAGGAGCATCCAGCTTCCTCTCGTGGGCTTATTCCAACCACTGTTCTGCTGACTGAAATCCCTCCAAACTCAGCCTCCCAGCCTGCTTACTGGGTTTCCCAGAGCCACGTAAACTTTTCTGACTGCTTCCCTTCACCGTCCTTCTTGCCGTGCCTTCTCCCCTGCAGCCCTGGGATGGTTTCCCTCGGCATGCTTTCTTTTGCCCTCTTTTTTCATCTCAGACCCATTTCCTTGCAGCTAACGGGAGTTGCTGTCTGTCTGACCAGGAGACCTGGCTTGAAACAAGGGAGTAAAGTGCTTTTACTGGAAAGGAAAATTCATAATTCCACAGATTTAAAAAAAAAAAGTGAACAAAAAATTGGTTTCTTGGCATGTTATCATCTTCCCATCTTGTTAGCCCTGCTATGAATTACCTGCCCCTCTCTTTCCCCAGGTCCCCACTGCCTTTTCTCTCAGCTGGGCCGTGTGTGCTTAATGAAACTCCCAGCTGTTGCTCTCTAGCTCTGAAGTTTGCTGCTTCTCTTTCAGCCCTGAAGGGGAAAGGTTCCAGTGGCCAAAACCTCACCGGTGTCTTCCAGTTCTATTAGTTCATCTAATAAGAAGGATTACCTCTACCCACCTCCCACGCCTCGCTTACATAACATGCGTGAATCACCCAGATCTCAGAAGCATTGTACCTGGCCAAAGTGCCAGCGTACAAAAGACCATTGATACCCGTGTTACTGAACTGGAACCACAGCCTCTGGCTTCAGCAGAAGCCCGGACAGGGCGTGCGCTTGGTACAGGCAGGGGCCCTCTAGCTTTTACACAGCCCTTCCCCAAAAGCATCCCAGTTCTGGTCCTGCAATAGCAGCTTGGTCCTGTTGGGTGAGTTCATGTGGGTTTAGGAGCTTTCACAAGGCCAAGCATTTCTTTTTTTGGTCTGTGTGAGCCTCGTGCAAATAGGTCTCATGGAGGTGAGTTTTGTAAGCCCACCTCTTTCTTTCTTTTCCAAGAAAAACAAGGGTGGCGTTTGGTGTTTATGGCAGGTGGGAAGTCCCCCCTGAGATGGACCTGCTGGCTGGTGCAGGGAGAGACCCCCGTGGCTGCAAACTTGGAGAGGGGCTAATCCAAAGCTGCTGTGCTCTTGCCACTTCACCCGGTGTCCGGCTCTCCCTGGCTCACAGGCAGCAGCAAAGAGCGTTTCAGTTTTTCCCCCCATGTGGCAGAACATTAATCAAAGAAATGACAAGTGAGCAAACCTGGAGCCAAGGAAAACCGGGAGGTGCTGAGCTGACCAAAAGTACTTTTGGATAGGGAGATGCTACTCGAGTGTCAAGGGAAGGAAACATGCATGTGTGCGTAGGTGTCTGGTGTCTCTTGGGCTCCATCCTACTTTGGGATAGTCCAGGAGAGAAGATGG